>BCKQ01000007.1:701697-855687 GCA_001600695.1 Ascoidea asiatica
AAATGAAAATGAAAATGAAAATGAAAATGAAAATGAAAATGAAAATGAAAATGAAAATGAAAATGAAAATGAAAATGAAAATGAAAATGAAAATGGAATTTTACGAAGTCTAGAAAACGAGATTCGACAACCAAAAATTCCTATTGATTCAAATATTAGAAATATTTCTAATAATATCAATACTGATAATAATGAAAATTTAAATAATTTATGTAAATTTACTCAACTAAGCAATAATGAAGAATCTAATTTTCCATCAAAGAATGGATCCATTAAAGATGAAATTGATAGCAATAACAATAATGATAACAATGATCAAAGTACAATATCTACTGTCATCACTAATACCAATACTAGTGGCAGTAATAATAATAATAATAATAATAATAATAATAATAATAATAATAATAATAATGATAACAATAATAATATATCTAGCAATAATAATGCCTCTAATAATAACATGTCAAATAATCGGCAAATTCAAAGCCAGTTTGATTATTTTGATTCTTTATTATCTAATTTATCAGAACTTTATAGATATACTTTATCAAATGATGAAAATATTGATTTATCTACAATTAAAATTGATACAAGAGCTAAATGGCCTAAAAAATTAAATGTTTTATTCATTTATTTATTATCAAAGTTTGTTAAATTTGATGAATTTAGAACAACTGTTTCTTTTAGAAGATCTGTTTTAAAAGAAATTTCAACTAAAATTTCAATTGCATATCCAAGATTGAAAATCAAAGTATCTCCAAGTCAATTAAAAGATAAAATAAAATATCTTATGGAAATTGCAAAAATTTGGAAAGATTTAAATCTATTATATAACTGGTCTCAAAATCAGGGAAGATTTATAATGAATGAAGATGATATAATGTACTTTTTAGATAATATTAAAAATGATAAAAATAAAAATAAAATGTCAAAAAATAAAAATAATATAACAATTTCAAAAATAAAAAATTTATGTGAATCCGGAAATCAATATCTTGAAATATATGCCAATAATATTTTAACTTATTTCAATCATGATCAAGATTTAAAACAAGAAGAAAATGATACAATGAATAACTCAATTAATAATATTTCAATAAATAATTCAATGAGTAATTCTTTAGATAATTCAATGATTTCAATTAATAATAAAAAGAAATCAAATTTATTAAGTAGAAAAATTAGTAATATAATACCTCTTTCTTCTTTAGAATCAAATTTAAATTTAAATTTACGTTTAGATGAAAATATTGTTAATGAGCCCAATTCAATTAAAAGAAAATTGTCTTCAATAGTTTTAACGGATAATTCTTATTATACAGAAATTAATGATAATGAAATTGATTATGAAATTATAAATAATAATTTAAATAAAAGAAAAAAATTAAATGCAGTAAATTTATCAAATAATAAGTCAATAATAACTTCCGAGAGTGATCTCAATAATCATCATATTCCAGATGAACAAGATAATCAAAATAATAATTTGGATGGGTTAAGTCAGATAAATGATTCTAATGATTCCAACGAATTAAATGATGTTAATGAATTAATGCAAATATCCGAACAAACAATGATAAAGGCAAATAAAAGAGTAACTGATTTATTTTTAAATCATAAAATCTCTTCAATTGAGATGTTATCTTTACAAGAATTGATGAACAAAAATAAATTTGTAATTATAACTTTTGCAAATTCCGATACTATTACTGAAGATGATTTTTTAAAAATAGTTAAAGGCTATCTCGAAATTTCTTTGAATAAATTGGATGTTGAAAACATTTAACAACAAGCTCTTATGCTTTAATTTTTTCTTTTTTTTGTTTCTCATTAACCTATTTTGTATAAAATTATTCAAATTTATTAAATTTTTTTTTCTTAGCTTAATCTGTTTTTACAGAGAAAAATTGGTTCTGTATAATTAGTTTACATTTTGTACTTTTATTACCCTAATTTTCTTCTCTTTCTTTCTTCCTTTTCTCTTTACTAAACTGTAATTTTATTGTTTTTTCTTATTTTTCTTTTCTTAATTAATAAATATTTGTGTAGAATGATAAAATTAATTGTTGATATTGAAACTTGTATTTGTAAGTATACATATTATACCATAAACGATTTTTCCAGAGCTTTGGGCTCATTAAAAATATTGATGAAATCTGTAACATAATTACAAAGTCCCAAAAGAATGAATCCTGAATAGTCTGGTAATTATAAAGAATATTTCCTTTCGTTTTCTTGGTTCAATTGAAAACTTAGGACATTAGTATCGTACTTTCAATGGCTAATTCTCGTATTGAATTTCGTTTTTCTTAGTGTTTTACTAGTTTTTATTGTTTCTGAATACTTTTTCTCGTGGCTCAAAAAATGGTTTCATTTGAGCGACAGATGAAAAATGCCAAGAGATGAAAAGAAGAAAATTCAAGAATATTACAAGAAGAGTATTCATTGGATATCAGTGAAGAGTGTGAGAAGTATTGAATTGAAGAAATATATATATGATCTTCACATTTTATAGCCAAACGCCAAGAAGATAGTTCTTTGTTGGGGAATAATGGTGGTAGTTGCAAAGGTAGTGAGCAAAGGGAAATAAACAAATAGGCAGTGGAGGGAAGAAGAAGAATTACTCGAGCAAAAGTGTCAGAGGAGAAGAAAAAGAGAAACAGATCTGCTATTGTATTAATTCAATTAACTCTATTAGTTGTTCATAGAGGAGAGAGAATTAAAAGTATTAGTATCTTGAGATAAATGGATGAATGAATAAATGATTGAATAAATGATTAAGTAAATGTTTGAATGGGATTGGAAAATGATTTAAATAGAGATGATTTCACTCGATATTTTGGAAGATATATTTTATGATTTTTTGTTCTTTTTCTTACTATTATCAATATCAATATCAGTATCAGTTATTAATCAATAATTTATCAATTGCTATTGTTATCTATTAGTTTATATTTATCAAAGAATAAATTTCAATTTATTCCAGTCATTCCTTATTATAAAATTTTCTTTCTTTAGAGTTTTAACCAGCTTATTACAATGATTTTCACTAGTATTGCAAAGGCAATATTTGCAACCATTCTCACCTCGAGTGTTATGACAAGTGCTATTCCAATTGATGGAGAAGATGCCGAATTAGCCAAAAGATATGAACAAGAATTATTACAAAAAAGAAGTGATGATACAGCATTTGGATATGCTTCATTAAATGGTGGTACTACAGGTGGTAGTGGAGGTACTACAGTTTCAGTCAGTACATTAGCTGATTTAAAGACTTATGCTAAGAAATCAGGTAGTTATATTATTTATATTACCAAATCAATTTCTGGAGATGAAGCAGTTCCAGTTACTTCAGATAAAACCATTTTAGGTAAAAGCTCAGGTATCACTTTAAGTGGTGTTGGATTAAGAGTTAAAGGAGCCTCCAATGTTATTATTAGAAACTTAGCCATTTCCAAATGTTTAGCACCAGTTGATGCAATTGCAGTTCAAAAATCAACCAATGTTTGGATTGATCATTGTGAAATGTCTTCTGATACTAGTCATGGTAAAGATTATTATGATGGTTTAATGGATGTTACTCATGCTTCAGATTATGTTACTATTTCCAATTGTTACTTACATGATCATTACAAGGCCTCTTTAGTTGGACATTCAGACAGTAACAGTTCTGAAGATACTGGACATTTAACAGTTACTTATGCTTATAATTATTTCAAAGATTTACATTCTAGAGGTCCAAGTTTAAGATTCGGTACTGCACATATCTATAATAACTATTATAATGGTATGAGTGATTGTATTAATGTTAGAAAGAGTGCCAAGGCTTTAGTTGAAAGTAATGTATTTGTTGATGCTGATAAACCATTATATTCAGTTGATGGTACTGGATCAGCTTCATCTTCAGGTAATGATTTTGGAGATGCTTCAGCCGATATTGATTCAGGCAGTGTTTCAGTTTCTTATTCATACTCTTTGAAATCATCATCAGCAGTTGCTTCATATGTTTCSAGCAATGCCGGAGCCAAATTATCTTTCTAAGTCAATTGCAGTAATTTGTTGATTTAATTATTATATAGATTAGTCACTTCTTAAATAGTTATTTATCTTCTTTTCTTAGGTTTCATGAAAATGAACCATTAATTGAACATATACTTTTTATCACTAATTCGCTTTTTTCTTTTCTCTTCTCTTCTTTTCTCGCCTGTAAATCATCTTATAAATTGCCTGTAAGATGAGTATTTCCAATCTTCTTTTTTGTATTTTATTTCAATTGATTTTTATGGAGCTTTTTTACATTTTTTGTATAACCGAGACTAGCCGATGAATGAAAAATTTGGAACGGAAGGAGAGCCGTTGTAATGATCTCACAAGCCTTGTGTTTTTTGGAGTGGCAGGTGTGTGGCTCGTGTGATTGGCGATTGAGAAGAAAATGAAATTAAAAAACAAAAATAAAAAATTGAGGAGAAAGTGAAAATAAAAGTGAATGTTCATTCGAAACAATGGAAAATGTGCAGAAAGTTATCAAGAAACAGAACACATTTTGTGACAAATGGAAATTCAGATTCTCATTTCATGTTAAAATGAAAAAAACTAATGGAGGTTTATACTTCTATATGAAGATTTTCAAATAAGTTTATAAAATTAAAACAAATTGACTGAATATTAAAATGTAAGAGTCTCAAGAACAATGAATAGATTTTCAATTCTTACTTTAATCATTGTTAATCTGAAATTTTATGAGATAATCGAGAAGTTTTAGTAATTTAATTTAAAAAATATTGAATTTTTCTTAATTTTAATTGAAGCCCTTATAAAGCTTATTTTCTTTTAGTTACAAAATGGGAATTAGTAGTTTAAAAGAATAAGTTATTAGAAATGAGTAGATAGTTTAGTAACTTTAAATAATAAACAAAGTTTTTATGATTATTCAATTTTATATAAATAATTTTGTTTTTATCTCCATTTCTCAATTTTTGATTGTAAATAAGATAAATTATTAATCAATTTAAGTATAGTCATTCCTTTAAATCAATTAGATACTTTTTTTTTATTATTATCATTATTGTTATTATTATTACTCTTAAAAATGAAGAGTAGTTTATTATTAAGTTTATATTGTTGTGCACAATTAATTGAAGGTAAAATTATTACAGTGACAGATATTAATACACATGTTGTAACTGATATTGTTACAAAATATTCAACAGTTTATGTTGATGGAGATGAAGATGAAGATGATATTACTTCTTCCTATTCTTCCTCTTCATCATATTCTTCAATTTACTCAACTTCAGATAGTGTAGTTGATTTGGATTCTTCAACTTCAGAAACTGTTTATGAAGCAGCTTCAACTTTATCAAGTTCTTCATCAAGTGCTTTATCAAGTTCTTTATCAAGTTCTTCGGAAAGTTCAGTAGAAACAGATTTGGAAACATCTACAGTATTAAGTGCAGCAGCAGTAACTACATTATCTACAGTAACATCCACAAGTTCAGTAGCTTCAACTTCTTCATCTTCAACATCATCAATTGTTGCAGTTACAAGTGCAGTTTCAACTTCAGATTCTAGTAGTGAATCAAGTAGTGGTAAATATACAGTTGGAGAAATTTTTACATTAGATAATGAATATGCAAGTTGTACAGAAGTTTATGGAGTTTGTGGATCAAGTGGAGCAGCATGTTGTAATTTTGGAGCAACATGTTCAACAGTTAATGCAGAATATGCACAATGTAAACCAACAAGTGTTATTGATTCAGTTACAACAACTGCAATTACCGAACCTGATGGTAGTATTGAAACTGGAGCATTATATTCAGGTAGAGGTACATATTGGACCCCATCAGATGGTAATGCATGTGGATTCACTGGAGTTTCAGAAGATGATTTTGTTGTTGCAATTGGTATTGATTATTATGAAGAAAATACAGATGTTTATGATAAAAGTGATTTATGTGGAAAGACATTAATTGCTCAATATGGAGATAAAGCTGTAAAAGTTAAAGTTATTGATGCTTGTGGATCTTGTGATAAATATAGTTTAGATTTTTCACCAGCAGCATTTGGTGAATTAGCTAGTATGAGTGCTGGAGTTCTTGGTATTACTTGGTATTGGGATTAATTTAAATGAAATAAATTAACTAATCTTTTTTTTTTTCAATTCAAAACTCTGATATTTTTTTTATATTTTAATGCAATTTTTATTAATTATCAATTATCAATTGTTGTATTATTATCATTATTGTCTTATGCTAAAGAAGCATTAAATTATGCATTTTCTATTTAGGGTTTGAGACCATTTTTATGGATATTCTAGATCAGGTTTTAAATAAAATCCGTATAAGTTACATTTGCCGTGTACATGGAAAACCTCACGGAAAAGTTCGGATCCAGAGCGGAGTTTTAACGGGAGTTTGGCGTGTCGGCACTAAGTCGGATTAGTTCGGACATAAACTGGAAATAAGCTGGAAACAGGCTGGAAGCAAAGGAACTCAGCTCGGAGTCAGCTCGGAGTGGTCGGAATTGGCGCGGAAAGCAGCGGTTACCGTCGGACCGAGTCTTGTTGCGGTCCGCTCGGGTGCTGTGGTTCTGTGGTGCTGTGGGCTTGGTGAAGGTGAAGGTGAAGGTGAAAGCAACTCCTGGGCCTGATTAATAATGCTGCAGTGTTTGATAATAGCCTTTGTTAGTAGCCTTTGATAGCTTTTAATATCTTTACTGTATCAGTTTTGCTACCCTTTTTATTATTAAATAAGGCTACTAATAATAATATTAATAATCCTCATATCCATAACAATAACAGTAGTATTAAGACCAGTAATGAATGAATCATGATCCCTGGATCATGTTTTAGGATTGAAAATTTTTAATTTGTAATTTTATATTCTTAAATTCAAATTAGTAATAAAGCAAGCTAAATTTCATAGATAATCTAATAAAATTATGATATAAATTGATCAAAATCTAGTATTAGAAATAAATATCCAATTAATAATAACATATATACTATATTTCAATAAAATTCTTTAATCATATATAATCTATTGATATTCTTATGAAAGTAATCATTATATCTTTATCTTCTATCAAATATAATCAAATATAATCAAATTAAATATAATTAATTAAAAATGGTTGCCATTTACATATTCTTTATAATATTCATTTCCTATCAAATGTGATATCAAAAATTATTCTACTTTTAATCAATTTAGATATAAATATAATCCAAAATATAATACTCTAATGTCAAATCTTATGTCAAATCTTATGTCACATCTTATGTCAATTCTTATGTCTCTTTATCATTCTTGCTTCTCTCAATGTTTTATATAATTATCTTTATATAATTTCATTTACCTATATTCTATTTAACTAATCATATTCTTTAATATCATATCTTATATATATATAATCACTTACTATATCAATACTGTATATATAGGATAATCTAATATATATATATATAATAAAATATCTAATACATAATTGTAAATAATTCTGTAAATACAATACATATCTCTTATAAATAGTAAACTTCTTTAATTCTTTCATTGATTCTATCATTGATTTCATTATTCCATTCATTATATTCATTCATTTCTCTTTCAAAATCTTTTATATCATTATTCAAAAGTAAATCTCCAATTGAATATAAACTATTATTATTCATATTCACATTCAACTTATTCTCACTTTTATTCTTATTCATATTTCCATAGTCATCATACCTTTCACAAATTTTTATAAACCATTTCTCATTTTTAATTAATTCAAATGATAATTTAATATATTCATTCAAATTCTCTTCAATTTTCTTTATCTCTTTATCTTCTTTATCTAATTTCTTAAATTCAATTAATTTATTAAAAAAATTATCATAAATTCTTTTCTCTCTTTCTTTTTCATTTATTATTTCTATACCTTTTACTTTTACTTTTACTTTGTATTTCTTAATAATAATCTTTTTATTAAATAATTTGAAATAAATTAATCCAATTAATCCAATTAAAAACCCAAATTCATTATTAATTGAATTTAATTTCTTTTTTAATTTTATCTTTTTTATATTTTTCTTATAACTTATTATTATATTACATAAAATATTTTGTGTAATTTTGAATTCATTACAAATTTCAATTATATCAATTAATCCAATTTCCTTTACTTTTTTAAATTCTTTTATTTCTCTTTCATTTTTTTTCTTTTCACTTTGTTCTTTCTTGCAATTGAAACTTTTATTGTCTTTTAATATGACATTCATATTTATATCTGTATTTATTTCATTATTGATTTCATTATAGATATCTGAAATTGAATAATTATATTCTAAATTATTTCCAACCTTTTCAATTAATTCATCAACTAAACTATCATTACAATCACAATTATATTTATCATTCTTATAACCATTTTCTTTTTTTTCTATCTTATTACTATCACTAATATTTCGAAATTGAAAATTGAACAAAATTGATTGAAAAGTTTGAATTAAATTTTCTAAAATTTTTAAATTGAATTTATTAAATGTATATTTTATTAAAATATTTAAATTTATATTAAAATTTATATTCAAATTAATATTCATTAAATTTAAATTATTAATATTATGTAAAATTGATAAATAACATGATATTGGTAATCTTGAACATTCTTCATAATTTGATAATTTTATAAAGTTTATTGAATTATTATATAAATTTATAGCAAAATTTGTTAAAAATATTGGAGGATCATTTATTGATGTTAATTCTCTTAATATTTGATTTGTTAATTGTATAATATTATTCATATCAATTATTTAATATTCTATCTTCATTCAAACCAAATTTCAAACCCATATTTATACGTTGTTACTAATACTAATACTAATATTTTTTTCACAGTATGTAAATATGCTCGAATAAAGTTACTGGAATTAATCGTACCAAAATATGCAACTTCCACAAAAATCAATTCCAAAGTCAATATATGCATAAAACTGTGTGCAAACATCTAGCTACACTCAAAGGCAGCAACACACATGTGTCAATTTGATCCACAAAACTGGTAAAACCCCGAAAACAAAAAACAAATTCCCACTGGCCCCATCTATGTTTTCAAAATTTCAAAGCCAATGCATTATAAAGCCATGTTTTAAACAAATTGAAATGCTCTTGTGGCCTAGTCGGTAGGGTATCGTTTTCCGGCTACTATTGGAAAACAACGAAGATCCAGGGTTCGAGTCCCTGCTCGAGCTTATTTTATTTTTCATCGTTTTTGAATTTGTCTATAGCAGTATAATTTAGTTAACTCGTTCAGTTTATTTTTTTGTGTTATGAAGTAACTGAATTTAAATTGAATACATGAATAATAAATAAATAAATATATAAATAATATAATTAAATAACTAACTTAGAAAACTTTTGGTTCAATTGAGCTTTTAACTCTTCGACATTTAATTTAGTTGAAGAGTCTGAATCGGATTCACTTTCAGAGTATTCTTTATTATAGTCATTGAATCTATCTTCATCAATTCCAATATTATCAGAAACACTATTACCAGCTTCATTTAATCCATCATTAAAATATAAGTTATTCTTTGAAACAATTCGTTCTTCATTTTTATCGTTTGATTTATTTCTTTTATCACTCAAAATTACTGGACTCAAAAGAGAAGGATAAATATTAACATAATTATCATCATAACTAACTTGTTTGAAGTTTTTATCCTCAATTCTATCAGTTCTACTATCTTCATCTTCCATTATTTTTAACATTGGTAAATGAAGACCTACATTTAATTTGGAATATTGTTTTTTATGAATAATATTATTTTCTATATTTTCGCTACTTTCTTTCCTATCATTTTTTTTTTCATTTATCAATTGTCTTTCTAACGTTTTTTCTAAATTTTTATTAATGGTATTTAGCATCTCAGGTGGTAATGATAACCTTTTAAATTTTCTGCTTTTCATTTTTATTTCATTTTTATCACTTTCTTTTGAATTATCTTCCAAATTATTTTTGAATTCCCCATTTTCATATGTTATAGTTTCCTCCGTATTCAGACTATTTAAACTTATATCGTTTTTATTTATTTCTTTCTTATTTTTGTCTTTATCATCGTATTTATCAGAATACTTATTATTATTATTATTATCAAAAAATTTAGGAATTCTTTCCATTGTCAATTTTTTAATATCTTTGAATGTTTCATTATATTGTTTAAGAAAATCACTCAAATGATTATCTATATCTATGTAATTATTAATTTCTTCATTTATATTATATTTATTATTTAAATTATCATTATTGGAATCTGATTTGATTGAATTTAATTTAAAATCAATAAATTTTAATTTGTCTGACAATTCATCAATAATTTTAAGATTATTGATTGAATTTTTATTTTTATCTATATTGTCAATTTTATTACTTTTATCAATATTATCCATACTATTTTCAAAATTATTTGTTAATTGTGATTCTATAGTTATATTTGTAACATTACTATTGTTGGATAATACACTAAATATACTATCTCTTGGATTATTGATATTATCATTATCATTATAGCTACTACTATTATTATTTTTATTATGATTATAAGTAATACTTAAATCAATATTGTTTAAAATAATAAAATCATCAATCAAATCATTCAAATTATTGAAAAATTTTACATTATTAGTTAAACATGAATTGATTAATCTCAATGCATCTAATTTGATATAATTTTTAGATATTGAATCAAATTTATTATTTATATTATTATTTTCTTTTATTTTATTATTGAAAGGAATTAGTTCAATTAAATTCAAAATATTATTTAAAATATATGATTGTGATGAAGAGTCTAATTGAGTTTGAAAATGATTATGAGAATTTAAATTTGAGTTGAAAGAATTTAAATTGATTATATATATATTTAAAGTTAAAATAGATGATAAAAAAAATTTTCTAAAATTTTGAAAATTTTTTATATCACTTTGTAATTTATGATATAAATTTAGAAATTCTTTATTTTGATCATTATCTGAATTTGTTATATCACTATCAATACTATTATTATTTGAATGAAAGTGAGATGAGGATCTAGGTGATGATAACTTGAAAGATTTTAAATTTGAATCTATATTATTATTGAAATTATTAGTTATATTATTGTTAAAGTTATTGGATATTGGAGTAAAAGAAGAGGAAGAAGAAGTATTAGAAGAAAAAGAGTTATAGTACATTTTTTGAAGATTAAAGTTCAAATCATTTAAATTTATATTATTATTGATTAAAATTTTATTTAATAGATTGAAAATTGTTAATGAAGTGTTATTATTATTGAAATTCTTATTGAAGTTATTATTTATACAGTTAATTTTGAAAAATTTTAAGAGATAGTTTTTGAAACAATTAATTAAATTAAGAATTGAAGTTGAGATAAAAGTTGAAATTAGATTCATAAAAGATAATTTTTTTTTTTCAATTGATTTAAAATATTGTAATTGATTATTTTTTGAATTAATTTGAAATTTTGAATTAAACTTAAAATTATTATTAGTAATTGATAGTGGTAAAATTGGATTTAAAAAAATGAAATTTTTTAAGTAAATTAAAATATTTGATAAATTTATATCAAATTTTTGAAAAATTATGATGAATTCATTTAGATTAGAATTTAAATTATTGAATAAAGATGAATAATTCTTTTTATTCAAATTTGAATATAAATTTAATAATAATAGAATTACATAAATGATTTTAGATTTTGAATTAGAAGATGGATTAATAGATGAGTTTAGTTTTAGTTTTTTTAAGATATTGATAAAGATGAAAGTTATATTTGAATTTATTATAACTTTATTTACTTTATTTACTTTATTTGTTTGACAATTTTTTTTTATATTTAAATTATAAAATTTGATGTTATTTTTAAATTGAGATATATAAATTTGATTATTTAATAAATTTGAAGAAATTAAATTATAATTTAGTTTTTCAATATAATTAATTGATGAATAATTTATAGAAATTAGATTTTTTATAATATATTTTAATAAAATTTTAAAAGAATTTAAATTATTTAAAAAAAAGTGAGTATTTCTATTTCTTTTTTTAAATTTATTTAAAACTTTATTTGATTGATTTAATTTTTGATTTTGAAGTTTAAATTTTCTTAAATCATTTGAATTATGAGATATATTAGATATATTTGAAGTATTAGATAATTGAGAAATGTTTGATATATCAGATATGTGAGAAATATGAGTTAATTGACTTAAGGAAGAAAAATTTGATTTATTTCTTAATCTTGAATGAGAGTTTAATGAATTTGAAGTTAAAAATGAAGGAGGTTCAGGTAAATCAAGTTGATTAATATTTATATTATTATTGTTATTATTAAAAAAAGAAGAGTTTATTGAAGAAATTGAATTGATTTTAGATGAATGTTTTTCATTTATGAATAATGGATTATTATAATTATTTGAATTATAATTATTTGAAATGTAGTTATTTTCTTCTATTCCCCAATCAGATAAAGAATTTAATGAAGCAGTATCATCCATTTTAGGCTTAAAGTCATATTAAATTTGACGTAGATTCGAATGAATTTAAAAGAATTGAATGATTCAGAAGAATTAAATGAATTGATTTAAAGAAATGAAATTGATTGATGAAAGATTTATTCTTACTTGAATTGTGATTTGAGAATAGACGCTGTTTACTTTTGAAGAGGAAGTTTTTAGAGCATAAACCTTTAAAGAAAAAGAATAAAACAGAGAAAGAGCTGGAGATGAGAGTAGTTATTATAATATATTATAATGTATTCTTTATTATATCAGAAGAGTAATCATTTATGCATTGTTTATTGGTATTTATCTGATAATTGTTTTGTTTTATGATATATTTATTATGTATTTCTTGGAGTAAGGAAGTGAAACTCCTTTAAATTTGAATTTTGCAGTGGCGCTTAGGAGCAAAATGGAGTGAAATGGAATAAAACCAGTGAGAATCAAACACAAATTGAAAAAAGAAGAGGAAAACAACGAAAATAATCAGATCATCTTGATGAATAATATTTATTCGATTATAATATTGCATTTCTATAATATTGATATATAATATTTATACAAGATGATCATTGAAATGGCATTAGTTTCAACTTACGATGGCGATGGAGTTGATTGAATTACTCAAAAGAGCATTGATTATTAGTATTAGTATTAGTATTAGTTATTAGTTATTAGGTGATCTAGAGATTATTTATATAAAAGTGAAAGAAAGTAGATGAAAGTAAAGTAAAAAAAGAAGAAGAATGTTATAATGAAGAATGAAATGAAGAATGAAATGAAGAATATAATAAAAGTAGAATATAATGAAGAAGTCTATGTAAAGTTTATAATATAGATATGGATATATATTTTATATATATTTTATAGGTGATTTAGGTAATTTATAGGTAATTTTGATTATTATTATCTTTGTTATATAATTTTAGATATAAAATGGAGATAAATTTATGAATTTTAATAAAAATTAAATCATCATTAACAATTTTTGTTAAATTTATACCAGTTTTATATAATTTATTATCAAAATTATAAAAATTACTTGATTTTAAATATTTAAATTTATCATAATTATTTATTAATATATTTTTTTCATAATTTAATCTTTTTAATTTTAATAAATTTATAATTTTTAGTAAATAAAATAAAATAATTTTATTATTTGAAATTAAATTTATTAAATTATTTGAAATTATTGAAATTTTAAATTTTTTAAAATTACCTCTTGAATTAAATTCATTAATATTAAATTCAATTGAGATATTATAAAAATTTTTATAATTACCATTAATTAAAATTGGTAAATTTAAATCAACATTTTCTTGATCAAATAATTTTTTATTAATTTGATATAATTTTTGTTTAAATTTATTTGATAAAGGTAATTGAGATGAAATTATAATTCTATTATTATTTTCTGAGATTAATGAATTAATTTTATTTTTATTATCAGATTGTAATTGTAATTTACATGAATTACAATAACTATTAACATTTGAATATATTGAATTTAATTCATTAAAATTTATAAGTTGATTAATTAAATTATCTCTTACTTTTTTATTATTATTATTTGATATATTATTTGGAATATTAAAAGATTGTGTAGTCATGATAATTTTTGGACCATGCAATTCACAAAAATGACTTAACATGAATATATAATTTGTATCAGGTTCAAAATTATTCAAAACACTCATTTTTATAATTACTTTTGATAGTAGATTATGATTATAATTATATAACTTCTTTTGCTTATGATAACATTTTATATTTCAAATCGATAAATGATTCTATGAAATATTCTATGAAATGTTCTATGAAATATTCTATGAGATATTCAATGATAAATGCAAAGCTTAATCAGATCAATCAATTGATATGAATAAGTGAATATCTGAGTATCAGAAGTGAGTAAGTGAGTAAGTGAGTAAGTGAATACTTGAATACTTGAATAAGTAAGTGAATAACAGCTTCTTTTCTCTCTTTCCTCTGCTTCAATTTGTTTGTTTCCTTTTTTTTCTTCCATCTTCTTTTTTTTTGCTCTTTTTCTCGTTTCTCGCCTTCTTTTTCTTCAAACGCCATTTGCACTCAGAAAATGCCAAATTTGTTCTACTGTCACAGGGAAGTAAGCTGATTCATTGCCAAACTTTCTTGTTGAATATCCCGTTTCTCTAGTCAAGTCAGGTGTCCGCGTAAAAGATTTTCTTAAAATTTTCATTTATTTTCATTTTCATTTTCATTTATTTTTGTTTTCAATGCTTTTTTAATGCTTTTTTAATGCTTTTTCAGTTCTCTTCAATTTGAAATAACTCTGAAAAGAAGCAATTAAAGAAGCAAAGAAGTAAAGAAGCGATAATAAACAACTAATACAGGATGGGGAAACTAACAGTGATGAAATTCAAAACCAAGCGTCGCCAGAAGGACTTGGACTTGGTGTATGAAGATCTTTCAAGTGAAAGCAGCAAACGATTGCAGAATCAGCCTTTGCAAGAAGACAAACCAGGTTTAGGTCAGTTTTATTGCATTGAATGCTCGAAATACTTCCAGTCTGAAAGTGCTATTGTATCTCATAAGAAAGCTAAGATCCATAAGAGAAGACTCAGACAGTTGAAGACATTGCCATATACTCAAAAGGAAGCTGATGCTACTGCTGGTGTTGGTTTGGATCATTTCATAAAACAAGTTGATAATTACAAAAAAGAAAACATTCTCAGAGCTGAAAAAAAAGAATCAGATCCAATTGAAATACAAGTTGAGTAAATGAAATAAGTAACTGATAAGCATTTAATTCATATCATCATGTATTGCTTATTACTATGAAAGTTCTTCACCACGTTGCTTTGGTCTATTCTCAGTAAATGTTTATAACAATTGTAATTGTAATTGTAATTTTAAATTGTAATTGTAATTCTAATTCTAATTCTAATTCAGATAAAACTACTTTAATCGTTATCCATTACAGTGCTAAAATTATATTCAAATATAACATAATATAATATAATAATGACTACAAAATGGTCTAAAGTTTAGCAAATAAATACAGTTCAACTCGTGCTACTTTAAACAGCAGTTTCAACTCCATTCAACTTTTCATTTAACTTACTTTTCTCTTTATTTTATCTTTATTTTATCTTCATTTCTCTTCTTTTATATAATTTATATACTTTTTAATATATTTATTATTTAATAAATCTTAATTTTAATATTATAATTCAATCAATCTACAAATATCCACAAATATTTAAGTCAAATGACCCTATTTATTTAGTTATTTAGTTATTTAGTTATTTAGTTATTTAGTTATTTATTATGTAAATCACTCATTTAACTTCATTCATAAACGTTTTTCATTTATTATCATTATAAGCTTTATTCGTATCTCATATATCTAAGCTTCTTTTATATTTTCAATCATATTCTAAAATTTATAAATAGCTTCTATATATACATAGATATATAATCATTTATTTCTTTTTTCTTTCTTCTTTATCCCAGACTTCATTTTTAAGATAAGTTCTCCAAAATCAGTTCTTTAAGACTAGTGCTTCAAAATGAATCAAATTCATTATTCAAATATATTATTGATATTAATAATAATATTCTCAAATCTTACTTTAAGTGAATCATCTTATTTACCTTCTGAAATATCATTATTAAATTCAAATTTAAATTATATTGATGAAAATTTTGATAAAATTTATAAATTTAATTCAATTAAAAAAATTCATTCTCATAATGATTATTGGAGAAATCATCCTTTATTTGATGCTTTAAAAATATCTGCTCAATCTGTTGAAGCTGATATTTGGTTCTTTAATGAAGAAAATTATAATAAAGGTAATGAAATTTTATATGTTGGTCATGATACTTATTCATTAACTCCAAAAAGAACTTTAAATTCATTATATATAAATCCATTAATTTATTTATTAGATAAAATTAATAATTTATCAAATGAAGATAATTTAAATTCATTTGATATTGAAAAAATTAATAATACAAAAAATTATGAATTTATACCAAAAGGTGTATTTAAATCAAATCCAAAAGAAACTTTATTTTTATTCATTGATGTTAAAACTGAAGGTAATAAAACTTGGACAATTTTAGAAAATCATTTAAAACCATTAATTAAAAAAAATTATTTATCATATTTAGATATTGAAGAAAATAAAATTATTTATAGACCAATTACAATTATTGGTACAGGAAATTCACCATTTAATTATATTTCAAATTTAAATAATTTCAATTCATCATCAAATGAAGAAAAAAGAAGATATTTTTTTTTTGATTCTCCAATTGAAAAAATTAATTTAAAAAATTCAAATAAATTTCCAATAACTTTAAATCCAATATCTTCAGGAAATTTAATTGAATTAATTGGTAATTATAATTCAATTGATGGATTAAATAAAACTCAAGAATTAAAAATTAAAAATCAAATAAATTTTGCAAATAAAAATAAAATTTTAATAAGATATTGGGGATATTCAGATTATGAAATTTTATGGAAACAATTAAAATTTTGTAAAGTTGATTTTTTAAATGTTGATGATTTAAAATTAGCAGATAAATTTAATAAAGAAAATAATTATAAATTAAATTTAATTAATAAGATTAATTGGTTTTTTATATTAATCATTAGAAAAATTAATTCATCTATTAAGAAGTTTATTTTATTCTAAGAAATGTTAGTAATGTTATTCATTTTTGTTTGAACTATTGGTTTTGGTTTTTATGATCTTTTGTTTTTGTTTTTGATTTTGATTTTGTTTTAGTTTTGTTAGTCTATTGATATATATATATATATAATTTAATAAAGTCAGTTTATTTTGTATTTCTTTTTTTATATAAAAGATTGTAATAGATTATAAAAAAAATGTAAAGTAATATATATATTTATATATATGAATATACATATAAAAAGCGAATGTAAATTATTATTAAAAAGAAAAGAATAATGAAATTGAAAGAAAAGAAAAGAAAAGAAAAGAAGATATAAGAATAAGATATAAGAGAATGTTTGAAATAAAGATGATTATTTATAATTTTTCAGAGTCTTTTGAGTATAAAGGAGCATGATATTGAGAAGGAGGTTCTAAAGTTTTATTAATATTATTATTGTTTGATAAATTAACATTTGAAGAGTTTGCACTTAAAGAAGAGAAATTTATTGGATA
The DNA here is from genome assembly GCA_001600695.1 of Ascoidea asiatica. Taxonomy (NCBI): domain Eukaryota; kingdom Fungi; phylum Ascomycota; class Saccharomycetes; order Ascoideales; family Ascoideaceae; genus Ascoidea; species Ascoidea asiatica. Next base: position 719,429 of record BCKQ01000007.1, read on the forward strand.
TCTATTATCATCTAATTTTAAATTCAATTCACTTGCACCAGTTGTTTCAGTTTTCAAAGTATTGTTATCATTGAATATATTCTTGTTGCTATTATTATTGTTGTTATTATTATTATTGTTGTTGATACCATTTAAATTATTCATTGTATAATCTTCACCTGGAGTATAAACTTCAGGATTATAATCAGGATCATCAAAATCATCACCTTCCCTTTTATTTCTTCTATAACCAACAAATATAAAGACACCAAGAACTATAGCAAATACAAGAATTGGAATAGCTATTGCCACACCTAATTCAGCACCTTTCAAAGTACTTGGAGTTTCACATTGTTGATCAGTACCTTTTCCATCATCACAATCATCATCAGAATCAGATTTTCTTTTGAATAGATTAATTGATTGAGAAAAGATTGAATTTATGAATTTAGTTGAAGCCATTTTTTCTTCTATGATTATATTAACTATGAACGAATGAAATACTTATATATATCTAATATGAATTATGCAAAGAGTAACGAGTAAAGAGTAAAGAGTAAAAAGTAATAATATCTATTAGATCCCAGTAATTGATTAGTTAATAGATGATTGTAAGTTACAAGCGATAGTTATTATAAGTTGTCTAGAGTATGTGTATTTAAAGGAATTAGAAAGCAAATAAAGAATGAAGTACTATATTACTTTTGAATTCATTTCCTCTTTACAATTTCTTTCTGTCTATATGGATAATATAATGGATAATATAATTGATAATATAGTTGATATTGATGATTATTTGGTAGTGTCTATTTAATATTTATTCTCAGAGTGATTATTTTCAGTGTCTTCTTTCACCACCACTTTCTTTTACGATAAAAATAGGCCTTTTCAGGCTGGATCTGAATCTGAGAGACCTTTTTTTGAGTTGCATTTTGGCGGTTGAATTTTCTGGGAGTTGAAGTTTTGGCCGATTCGTGTTTTTGTTTTGGATTTGGATTTGGATTTTGTTTTTTTTGTTTTGTTTCGCAGCGGCGTGTTTTGAAGAAGGAACAAAGAAGAAGGAACACGTGAGGCACAGCCACCGAGCACAGCCATACACAGCCATACACAGCCATGGATAGCCACGCTGGATTGGGATGCTGAAACGTGGCGGTGAATTGGACAATAAAAGAATTGAAACTGAGGAAAATAAAAAAAGGTTTAAAGAATAAAGGATTTATAAAGGATTGATATAAGAGTGATATAAGTGATGAATGAATGAGTGAATTGAAGTAGAGAGAAGATTGAAAGAGGGCTCATATAATGACTAGAGAAGACATCACTAAGGAAGTGACTACTGGGACATTGAGCAATGTGCCCTTGAAGATAATATCCCAGGGCGCAGAAGCTATCATATTCGAAACAACTGCTCATCCATATTTATCTCTCCAACAAGAACTAGAAGAAGATGAGAAAGAGGAAGAGGAAGATGAAGAAGAATCTACTCCAGAAAAGAGTAAAAGAAAGTACATCATCAAATACAGACCTCCAAAGAGGTATAGACATCCAATATTGGATAAACAAATCACAAAACATAGAACTCTAAATGAAAGTAAAATGCTAATAAAATTATCAAATTATAAATATTTAAATTCAATTAATAATAAAATTTATGTACCTAATATTCATGCAATTGATACAATCAATGGTCTAATTTGGATGGATAAAATAAATGGGATTTCATTAAAAGAATATATATGGAATTTAGAAAAAAATTCAATAGATAATAATTTACAAATTATAAATAATTCAAATTTTACTAAATTAATTGAATTTATTGGTTTTCAAATTGCAAATTTACATCAATTAGATATATGTCATGGTGATTTAACTTCTTCAAATATTTTCTTAAAAAATCAAAATCAAAATCAAAATCAAAATCAAAATCAAAATCAAAAGCAAAAGCAAAATAAATATAATTCAATATCATTAATACCATATTTAATTGATTTTGGTTTATCTTTTCAATCAAATTTAATTGAAGATAAATCTGTTGATTTATATGTTTTAGAAAAAGCTTTAATAAGTACTCATCCAAAAAATTCAAAATTATATTATTTAAATTGGTTCTTAAATGGTTATTTAAATTCTTTTAAAATTCATAAAAATTTAAATCAAGGTAATTTAATTATTAAAAGATTAAATATTGTAAGATTAAGAGGTAGAAAAAAATCAATGATTGGTTAACCTTTTATAATCCATTTTCTATTTTCTATTTTCCATTTTCCATTTTCCATTTTCCATTTTCTATTTTACTTATATATCTTTATACTCTATAATCATTATATATATCCATCACAAGCAATATATCCAAAGCTTTTTAATTGATATTAAATTTAGGAAAATCCCTTGTATAAGAATTTCACGTTTAAATAAATACTTTTGAAAGTCTGTACAAAAAAAAAAAATTTTGCAATCTTTTTAAACTACAATATAACTTAATCTATAAGTTTTAAACTGTCCATTTAACGTATTTAATATCCCCTCTATAATAGAAATAAACTCATATTTCTCATTATATTACTAATCTAATTCATAAGGATCGAAATCAGAAGAATTTTCTTCATTCGATTCAATATTACCTTCATAATCATCTTCTTCATTTATACTTAAATTCAGAACTTGTCTACTAATAATTAGTTGATCGTCATTTAAGTAAATATCCAGATTCAGATCTTGACTATTATAATCCATATCCATTCGTGTATGCAAATTATCATAAACATTATTACCACTATTATCATTATCATTATCATTATCATTATTATTATTATTATTCTCGAGATTGTTATCATTTAAAATAGAATTCACTTCTTGATCTTCATTACTATAAATACTACTATCACTTAATTGATTAATATGTATTGAAGGTGCTAATGTTGATGCTTGACTATCACTTGGTGTTAAGAAAAATGAATTTCTATTTGATTCATTTTCTTTTGAAATAATTGAAATAACTCCTCTTGTTGATTTAAAATTATAAATATTATTCAAATTTCCTTCCCATTTTTTATTTATTTTTAAAAATTTATAAATAAATTTATTTGAATATAAATTTATTGAAATTAATTTATATTTAAAATCTTCAAAATTATTATCTTCAACATTAAAATTCACTAATTTTTTCAAATTTATTTTTAAACTATCTAAATTTAAATCATTCAAATTCTCCATTAAATTATTATTTATATTCAATGAAATTAAATTCTGTAAATTTGATAAATTTTCAATTTCAAATATAAAATTATTACTTAAATTCAAATTTTCTAATAATCTAAAAGATTTAAAATCACTTGAAATTTCATTAATTTTATTAAAGGATAAATTTAAAATCTTTAAATTGATTAATTGATTTAAATTTCTTGTATTAATTAAATTATTATTTGATATATAAATTTCTTTCAATTCAATTAAATTGTTTAAATTTTGTAATTTTCTTAATTTATTAAAAGATAAATTTAAAAAATTCAAATTTTTCAAAAATGAAATCTCATTTGATATTAATCTAATAAAATTGTTCGATAAATTTAAATAATTTAATTTTACTAAATGTTTTATATTTAAAATATCAAAAATTAGATTATTTGAAAGATTCAAATGCTTTAAATTAATTGAATTGTTTAAATTTTTGATCATTGTAATCTGATTAAAGCTTAAGTCTAAAAAAATTATATTACTTAAAGATTTGAATTCAATTGGAATATTATTGATTTCATTTTTTGAAAAATTCAAATGATTTAAGTTTTTTAAATATTTGATATTTGAAATTGAAATAATTTTATTATTTTTTATTGATAAAAATTTCAAATTTCTTAAGTTATTTAAATTCTCAAAATTTTTGATCAAATTATTATCTAAGTTTAGTTTCTTTAAATTTATTAACTTATTCAAATTATTTGAAATTTTAAAAATTCTATTTGAATTCAAATAAAGAAATTTCAAATTTTTTAGAAAATTTAAGTTTAAAATATTTGAAATTTTATTTTTTGACAAATTCAAATAAATTAATGATGAAGTTGGAGTTAATAAAATTGTTGATAAAAGATTTGAAGATAGGTTTAAGAACTTTATTTTCTTAAAAAATTTTAAATTAACAAATTGAAAAGAAGTTAAATTATTATAAGATAAATTTAATTTGATTAAATTCGGTAAATTTAAAGCTATATTAAAGTTAGATATATTATTATTTGATAAATTTAAATAGTTTAGATGATTAAGATTATTTAAAACAGATGGAATTTGAGTTAATAAAGTGGTTTTTAAATTAAGATATTTTAAATTTTTAAGTGAAGATAAAAATGATAAATTATTATTAGAGTTAATAATATTTGTTGTCATATTATTATTATTATTCTCAATATTATTGATTGAATTATTTTTTGGATTGTTTGATAAATTTAAATGAGTTAATTCTTTGAAAAATTGAACAAAATCCAATTGATTTATATTGGAATTGGAATTGGAATTAGAAATCGAGGTTAAATTGAAATTATTATAAGATAAGTTTAATTTCTTTAAATGAATGAATTTTTTGAGTAAAATTTTATTTAAATTTAGATTGATTGAAGGTAGATTAATATTTTGTAAATTTAAAGATTTTAAATTTTGATTTAATTGTGGTATAAATATATCTTTCAATAAACTATAACATTTATTGATTTTGATATTAATTTTATTATCAATACTATTTTCAATTGGATTAATTGAGATATTTGGAAAAATAATCTTAAAAGATTTTAAATTTTTAGCATTATTCAATAAATTAAAATAATTTTTGAAAAAAGAGAAAGTTTTAATATTTGATAAAGATATTATGATATTATTTATAAGAACTGGTTTTGACAAAACTTGATTTATAAGAAATGGATTATCATAAAAATCGGATATAATTAAGTAGTTCTTTTTATTAAATTCATTTTTGAATTCATCATTGAATTTATTAATTTTCTTGCTAGTTGAATTATTGGGTAAATAAAGAACTGAATTTAATAAGATTTTTACTGCAGATATTGAAATTGATAAATCATTTGATAAAGCAAGAATTAATAGTTTATCTAAAGGAATCTCTTGTTTGATAATTAATTCAATTATATGAAAAGGCAAAGGATGAGTTTCAGGGTCCATTAATGATAGTTTGATTGAGATTTGAAAGTTTATTTGATTTAAAAGATGGAATTAATTGAATTCTTTAGACTCTTTGAATTGACTTAATTCTATTAAATGTTTTCTTGATTCAATTAAACAAAATGAAATAAAAATGAAAAGAATGTTAAAAGTAAAACCTAGCTAAAATAAAAGATTGAATGAATTAGATAAATCAGAATTGAAATTTCAGTTTAATCATTGAGTCGGATATCTTCAATTGATGAAATATTCAGTTATTCACTAGCCCCAATTACTTATTTATTTGATTGACACTGGGATTATTCAATTGAAGGGTTTTGAATTAAAGGTTTATTTATTTATTTATTTGTTTATTTATTGATTATTTCTTTCTTTATTGAATGATAATTTCTGTATTTATTTCTCTTTTAGTCTTTTGGTTCTTTATTCGCTTTTCCTTTGTTTATTTATCTGAGTGCGCTGTTATTTTCCCAGATCCGGAGCGCGCGCTGAAGCCCTACGGATTCACCCGGCAGATCTGCACAGAACAAAACTGCACAGGCTCCTTGGGGACACGCGCCTGTTTCTTTGTGACACTCCTGTCCGCCCAATGAGGCAGCAGTGGTTGGAATGCCCAGCAGTAGTATGTAAGAAGTTTTGAGGTCACTGTTGTCTACATTTGTATACATCTGGGACTGGGGTACGTTGAAAAGCATGTCCCAGCATACACTTTCAATTTCAAAGAAAACCCAAAATGTTGGCTTCAGGATTAGGCTATTTCGGCTATTTTGGCTGTGTCGGCTGTGGCGCTAAAGTTTAATTTAAAGATTTCATAAAATTTATTTTACTACAAGTACAAAATACAAACAATCAATGGAACTAAAATAAAAACGAGAAATAGAAAAAAGTAATAAGTAAATAAAATAATAAAAAATAAAAAGACAAATTGAATCAAGACAGTATAGTATGTTAACATTCTTCATATTAAAAAGCAGCTATAGAAAAAGTATTAATTTTGGAAGCATCATCGTTCCCCATATTAAATTTGAAACTAGGATATAATTTCTTTTCTTTCTTTGAAGTTTCTTTCTTCAAAGTTTGAGTTTTAAAATTCTCATTATTATAATTAATATTATCAATGTTAGCAACATTAATGTTATTGTCATTAATATCACTATCATTTAATAGTTGATGAATTATGAATCGAATATTAGATATAACTTCACGATGTCTATTAATCGTATCTGAATCAACTTTGATTTCTTCTTTTTCTCCCGTAGATAAATCTAATGATGATATCTTTTCCATTAAATCATTAATATTAACATCTTCTGATTTAATAATTGAATTTATATTTGAAATTTTAGATGCTTGTTGATTAATACCGATATCATAACTACTATTGATATTTGAATCAAATTCAGAATATCTACTTTTAACTTGAGGAATACTTAAAGAATTATTTGAAAGATTAGATATTGGTAAGGATGGGTAAAGACTTGAATTAGTGTTCGAAATAGAATTATAACTTAATTTTGGTTTTAATAAGGAAGTTGAATTTGCATTTGGATTTGATGGTGACATTGAATTTTCAATTCCAATCTCATTATTGTTATTACTATTATTAACAGTTGTTGAAGAAACATGTTGATTACGATGATTGTTATTATTATGATTAGCACTATTATTATTCGATACGGGAACAATTTGTGGATAAATATCTAATGAGCTAGATAATTGATTGAAAAATTTATCAGTATCCATTAAATCTTGAGATCTTGACGTGTTATTACTATTATTACTATTATTGTTTTCATCAATAATATCATAATTACCAGATGTATCACTATTAATATTATGATTTTTAGTTAAATTATTAGAAATTGAAGGTAAATTAAATTCATTTGAAACAGTTTTAAAAGAAGAATCTAAAGAATCTAATTTCGATGCAATAATTGAATTATAATTTGGTGAGAGCTTTGAACGTTTAATATCATCACAGAAATCACTTAATAATGTTGTATATTTTCTTTTTCTTTGGGATGCTAATAAATTATTTGTAATATTATTATTACTATTATTATTATTATCAATAAATGAATTATCTAATGGTTGCATAGTTACACTACTATTAGAATTATTATTTTCTTGTGGTAAGATTACATCATAATTTGAATAATAATTTGGATTTGCATTCGAATAATTTGTATTATAATGTTGATGATGAGAATGATTATCATAAATAGAATTATATTGATGAATAGATTGTGATTGAGCTTGTGGTGGTGGGGGTGGTGGAATTGAATGATGAGCATAATGATTTTGACAACATGGATATGGATTACATGATGAATATAATGAATAATCATAACTTGGATTAACCGCATTAACAGAATGAATATTATGATGATTTCTATTTGAATGAATAGAATGTGGAATTTGATGATTTAAAACCGAAGGAGAATTAAATTGAAAATAATCATTATTTGAAGAGTCATTATCGACTAAATTATTATTGATTGAAGAACGATTTTGAATTCTACTTGTATTGATATTATCATTAGTATTAATAATATTTTTATTCGAGTTTGAATTTGAATTTGTATCATCAGCATGAGTTTTTATATGTTTCTTTAAATCTTGAGGTCTTTTAAATCTTTTTGTACAAACCTGACAATGATATGGTTTTAAAGGTATATGAACTCTTAAATGAGAAGTTATATGATCCCTTTTAATTGTTTTGATATTACAATTTTCCCACTTACAAATTAAAGATAAATTTTTATTACATTTTCTACCAACATGTAAATCACATAAATGATTATATAAAATTTCAGGATTATTAAAAATCAAGTTACAATTTTCCCATTTACAAGGTAATGGACCTTTTTGATCATCACTAATTTTATTTTTTTTATTTTTATTTGAAATAATATTTGAAATATTATTTGAATTTAAAAGTTTTTTTGATTGAAGTGGAATATATTGATTATCAATTTGTTGAAGTTGATTTTGAAATTGATTATCGATTTGATTATTCATTTGATTATTCATTTGCTGTTGAAATTGGTTTTGTTGAAATTGAGGTAATAATGGATTTATATTTTGATTTAAATTCGGAAGTTTATTTAAAAGAGATAAAGGAGGTGGAGGATATGAATAATTTAATGGATAATTATGACTTTGATTATAATTATCATAATTTAAATAATTATTTGAATTGCTGTTGCTATTATTGATATAATTTGGATAATTGAATATTGAATAATTTGATTTGTTATTACTAATATTATTAGTAGCATTATTGTTAGAAGAAGAATTATTATTTGAATTAATAAGAGGGTTGAAATAACTTTGATAATTTGATAAGTTTGGAGTATTTGAATTGGAATTTAAGATTACATTGGTATCTGTATTTAGATTTGCATTAGTATTAATATTATTAGTATTAGTAATAGTGTTTGTTATTGTATTGTTGATAGAATTTGAATCAGAATTTATTGATTGTAAGTTAATTTTAGATAAAAGATTATTTGTAACTATATTATTATTTGAGTTAATTTTGGAAGCATTATTAATATTATTATTTTTATTATTATTATTTTCATTTGAAGCAATACTTGAAGGAGACGTTGAATTATTATTAATATTTGGAGATAATGAATTTGAAATACGATTTGATAATAAACTTGAAGAATCTGAAGAGATTGAAAGTGAATGCAGATTTGAATTATTATTATCTGAAATATTTGAATTATTTGAATTATTATTTTTTAGATTTTGATTTGGAGAGTTTGAGCTTGAGTTTGAATTTGAATTTGAATTTGAATTTGAATTTGAAGAAGATGGTGAAGATGGTGAAGGTACAGTTAAACTCAAATCAGGCAAAGATAAAGCAGGTAATTGTTGAGATTCATTATTTATTGAAGACATTTTGAGAAATTAATAAGGAATAAATTAGCTAAAAATGATATATTGTAGGATGTGATTAGATATAATATGACAATATTTGATGTGATTATAGTTATGGTCGTTATTATGGATATAAATATTTGAAAGATAGGTTGAATGAGTAAATAAAATGCAAATAAAATAAACAGAAGGGGCTAAGATCAAGAAGCAAATGGGGGTACTTTGAAGGATGTTTTATAACCAATGGTTTATTTCAGCAAAGTAGAAAAGTAGAAAAGTACAACACTGGCAGTACCTAGTTATCTTTATTTCACAGTGATAAAGGAAACGCCAAGACAAAAATAGGAAGAACAAGAAGAAAAAAACAACTTCCTGCCGCAGTTGTTGAAGTAGATTTGGTATGAGATTTCATAGCAAAAGCAGTAAAACAGTGAAACAGTAAAACAGAGCTAGCTGGACTAGGTGCTGGACGAGCTGTTGTAGCTGTGAGGACCCTTTAAAATCACACTTCTAGATGTGGCCGGAAAGTCACCTGACCGTAACATAAGCACAAAAATGCAACCGGAAAGCAGCCGATCCGTAGCACGACCCTCACGGGACTCGGCGGCTCCAATGTTCCGTGAAATGTGGCCCTCTGCCAAGAAAAAAAGAAACACAAGACAAGGAAGGGTAACTTACCAGCTTCCGCAGGTCAGCTGATTATTTGAGAATGCACCCCGTTGATAATTGTTCACGTGTTGGAGATCTCGTAAATCTTAAGTCACATGTAGGTATTTTTCAGCACGTGAATTTGGCCAAGTTTTGAAATGTAACGTTGTCACGGTAACAACTTAATTTTGCGTTAACGTCAACCACGCAACAAACTTCCAGTTGTTGCTGAAGTTAGTTTAATTAAACGTAACTTAAATTCTGATGGTTACCAATAAAACAAGATCATCCCCTAGGAAACAGTGTTAAATGTATTAATGCCGAAATTCTAGATAACATTTTTCCATATATGAATTTTACACTCCAAAAATAAACGAAGCTTACAATTTATTTTTCTCTATTAAAATCAATTTTTAATTTTTTTTTGAATCAGACTATAATTATCAACTTATACTTACTGAAATGAAATTGATTTCATATCAATATGATTTTATTTAATAATAACTATCATAGCTAACATTTATTAATAGCAATAAATAGGCCATTTGTAATAAATTAAGGCATTTGATGGAGGAATAGAAGTGAATGTTCTGGCCCATATATTTGGCGGGAATGAATAGCAAAAACTCATTTCTGCTAGTGATAAGTGCTTGTAAGCTAAGGTAGGGTAACATGCTGCGACAACCAAACAAGGGTTTAAGGTTTCTATGGTAGTAAAAAATATGCATGGAATGCGGTGATGTTATGTGGAAAGCAGTGGATGAAACCTTAGATGCTCAAGAAGTAGTATTTTGAACAAGAAAAAGGTATACACTTTCAATATATTTCAGTAGTAAAAAAGTGAATAACTTTTTGTTATTAGTAAGTAAATTCATTGTAAGAGTTAAAAGTAATCTTGCCAGATAAAATCGAGAACTAGATTAAAATCATCGTTCAACTATTACGTATTCTATAAACTAAAAGTATTAAGACTGCATCAGGAATATGGAACTGGGAAATATTTGCCATTGAAACAAGGCTATTAATCATCCAATCACATATAATGTTCTATGATTTATTTCAGAGAAGCAACTGTAGCAGAATGAGGTGGAGCAGCAGAAGTAAGAAAAGGAGATTCCGTTACAGCTCCAATTAACCCAGGAAGAAAAAGAAGTAAGAGTGTGGTATTGATGCTGACTTACCACATACAACACCACATCTGTTGTATCTTATTGATTTAATTGATTTAATTGATTAATTTTATTGATCAATTTCATTTTATCTAATTCAAATCGATTAAGTTTAATTACTTTATTTAATTGCTTGTTACCTTAATTAATTAAACTTAATTGGATTTCAATCCTCGCCTCGAGATCTGAATTTTAATTGCAAGGAATACCCGAAACAAAATACTTCTGAAGAAACTGTTCATGAATTTAATTTCCTGAGAGTATTTATACCCTTCAAGTCCTCCATTTTTCATTTCTATTTCTCACTTTTTTTTCTCCCTTTTTTTTTTATTTTTCTTTTCTTTTCCTTTTGATTTTTTATCATATTTGCTTTTTTTTATCAATACTTTCATATCAATTTATATCAATCATATAATATCATATTATACTGTAATATATTCTATTATTCAAGAAGTACAGATTATTACTGAGTACTGACTAAAGTACTGGAAAATATAAGAATAAATTTTATTTTTAACCTCTTAACTTATAAACAAACCTCCTGAATTTTATAAATACTATATTTTCTCATATTTTTTATATAAATAGGTAAAAATATATATTTTGATCTGCTTCACTTTACTTCACTCAATCTAATACTGTAGTAATATTAAAAATATCTGAATAATAATTTTTACTGATATTACTACTATTGTGTATTAATAACATTTACACTCCACTTAAAACATCACTTCAAACATTTAATCAATTTATTCAAATTTCATATTTAACTTAACTAATTATTATCAAAGCCTTCTTCATATTTATATTTATTTATATTATTCATATTTTACCCTATATCATAATTTCATAATATCACTATAATCATATATCATATCTCCCTATATCAATCCTAAATATCAACTATCAAATATTTAATATCAAATTCTCATTATTTTATATTTTTATTGAAATCTAGAAAAAGAAAAACTTTAAATAAAAATCTTCTATTCATAATAATTATATTAATCATTGCCATAATAACAATCAAAATTCTATTGTTATAATAATTTTAATTTTAATTCAATTTCAATTATTTTGCATTTCACATTCGCTTATCCCTCATTATTTTATCGTCAAAAACAATTCTTTTCATTTTTTTTTGTTTATCAATAAATTCATTAATATTGTCACATTTCATATTTTCTTTTACTATATATTCTATATCATATAATAATTCTAATGATTTCATTTCTTCCATTATCAATCATTCTAATTTAATTTAATTCAATTTAATCTAAAATCTAATATCTAATAACTAATAACTAATATTCATTTTTAAAAATGTTTTTAATATCTATAATAACTTTACAGATTTTAATACAGTTTTTATCAAATTCATTATCAAAAAATAAAATCAAATCAGAAAATAAACATCTAATATCAAAAAAATTATCTCATATAAATATTTTTGATACTTTTAATGTATTTAAAATATTTGAAATTAATTTTTTCAGCTTAATTTTTCTAATTTTATTAATTTTTCCAATTTTAACAAATTCAACAACTTTAACATTTTGTTCAAGTTTAAACTCAGGAGCAGTTAAAATATCGACTTCAGTTTATCAATCAAATGGTCTTTGTTTAGATGATTGTACTGAAGAAAATTATTCTTTTGCAATATTATTAAACAAAAATTGTTATTGTTCAAATTTAGAACCTGACTCAGATGATCAAGTATCTATAGATGATTGTGATGATCCATGTCCTGGTTATCCAGATGATTCTTGTGGTAATCTAGAGAAATCTTATTACGCTTATATTCAATTAAATGAAGCATCTGGAACTTATTATGGTTCAACTTCAACCTCCACTTCAAGTACAAGTTCAACTATAAGTAAAATTACAACCACTTCTTCTATAATAACAACATCTACAAGTTCTTCAATCTCAACTAGTACAACACCAACTTCAACTTCTACTTCAAGTACAAATACAAGTATAAGTTCAAAAAGTCTGGAGTTGAAAACTTCAACTCTTATAACTACATCAACATTAAGTAATACAGATGATGAAAATTCTGAAACTTCAGCAGTTGTTTTGACATCAATAGTAGTAGTAACTGCAATTCCTTCTTCAACTAAAGTTTCAACAAAAGTTAAAAAAGTAACTACAACTTTAACTCCTTCAAGAAGTGATGTAGAATCTGTAGTTGAATCTACAATGTATGAAACTTATATAGAAAGTGATATTGAAGAAACTTCAAGTACTTCTATATCATATACATCTACTTCTTCTATATCAAGTATATCCTCTACGTCCTCTACATCATCTATATCTATTACTCCTTCTCAGATTTATTTAACTTCAGTTATTAGTAAAACTAGTATAATTATTGCTACTTCTTCAATATCAAATACAATTTCTTCTTCTTCAATATCTTCGTCATCCTCATCATCTTTATTATCATCAACATCATCTTCTTCATCATATTTTTCTAGTTTCAATGATAATTCATCAATTTTTCAAAATCAGGCATTTTTTTCTTCATATTCATCGGTAATTTTTAAAACAGTTACAGATGATTCAAGTGAAAGTTTAGAAACTACATCAACAATCTCAAATAGTTTAGTTAGTTCAACTACTGATAATAATAGTAATACTAGCTCAAGTTTTACGGAATCTAAAAAACAAAATAAAGGTTCATTTTGGAATTCTCCTGGTAAGATTGCAGGAACTTTTACAGCAGTTGGATTTGTTATAATTTTATTAATAGTTTTATTAATTTTATTTTTTTTCAAAAAGAGAAAAGATAGAAAAGATTCACCATCATTATTAGATGGTAATGGAAAATCAGCTTTAAATAGAAATGGTACTTTAGATTCTGAATTATTTTCAACATCAGATTCTAATTCAATTTTAAAATCAACACCACTAAATATTCAAACTCATAAATTCAATGATTCATATGGTGGTGGTGGAGAAACAATTGTACCAATTTGTGCAATTGATAGAAATAATCCAATTGAGAAAATAGATAGAATGAGTACAATTCGTGTTGATCAAAGATTAGATCCAGATAAATTATTATTCAGTTTCAATGATTTTGGATCTAAAAAATCATTTTCAGATGAACAAGATTATTCAAGAAAATTTTTAAGAATCACAAATCCGGATTTAGAAAAACTTTCAATAAAAACTTCAAATCAAAATTCTACAAAACTTTGACAATTTAAAATTTAATACCTTTTTTTTTTATAAATTTTTTTTTTTCTATCATCCATCTTCTTTACAATTTAAGTAAGATTTTTATGAATTTTTATTTTTTTTTAATCAAAAAGCATTTACAGTTTTTATTACATATCATTTTTTTTTATTTTTTATTTTTTATTTTTCTTTTCTATAATTCAAATTATTTAATTTTGATCTTAATTTTCATTTTTGTTATTATTACTTTTATTAAATTTTATTTTTATTATATCGTTCATTATTCTAAGCATAACAACTTAGAAAAAAAATATATTATTATTAATATTTATACTAATTATACATGTTGCTTAAATTTAATTATTTAAATTTTAAGAATTTTTTGTTTTTATTTAAATTTTTTTTATATTTAATCTTAAGGTTTATAATTTTCTGGCTAATTATTTTTTTATATTTTATTTTGTTGTGTTGTGTGTGTTGTTATTTATAATTATCTTATTTTTTTCAAATTTTTTTTTTTTTTCAGTATATACAATTTGAGAATTTAATGGCTTATTATCTCCTCTGGTTATTCAATAGAATTTAAATATTTTAATTTAATATTTCATCTAAAATTGTGAATGTTTTGTTTTTATTGATTTATTCTAAAATGTAAGTTAATTAATATTAAATTTTCAAAAGATTAATTTATATATTTGTAACATTCAATATTATGTTTTGTTTTAGGATGAAAATTATCAAATGAAGTAAAATTACAAATTACAAATTCCAAATTTCAGATTCTCTTTGAAAGTTTCAGTAGGTTATTGTATTGCATAAATAACATCTCTGAAATTCAGCTCTGCAAATTTGATCCTTTTTTGGTGAGTGAGTTGAATTTCAAGATCAGCGGCAGGGTTATTGGGATCACCTGCTCTATATTCCTGGCAAGGCTGTCCTAGACAACACCGTCCTAAATATCAATAGGCGGAAATAAATAAAAAATCAAAAAACCGTACTGCGGAATATCACGGAAGCTAATTTTAAATGAAATGCTTTTTCCACTTCACGGACAATCATGGAACGATGCGGAAACACTTAACCCTGCGGATATTAGTCCTTAGCCAATTACCGAGTGGGAAACTCCAATCCAAGGAAGTACAAATGGAAGCACAAATGGAAGCACAAATGGAAGTACAAATGGAAGTAGAATCAAATATAACTGCGTAAGCAATCACCAGAAGAATAATCAGAATTTGATATTGTCTTTGTAATCAGCAAAATGTTTCGTCAATCTTCCAGAACAATATTGGGCTCAGGTCTCAAGTCGTCGCAAAAACAGCTTGCTTTCTCCTCCATCAGACACCAATCCTCAGTTGCAGTGCCAAAGAAAGGAACAGTTTCAATTCCAAGTGCAGAGAGTGCTGTGGAAGCCAAGGAAATATTGAGTGGAGCTCCAAGAGAGTTGAGCACAACTGCAAGAATTGTCAGAATATTCAAAGAAGCAAAACCTGCAACTCAATCCGGTATCAACAATGGTAAATTTTGGAAATTAGACTGGGATGTTCTTGAAAAAGGTAATAGATGGGAAAATGATTTAATGGGTTATCAATCAACTAGTGATTATATGCAATGCACATCTCTTAAATTCGATGATAAAGAAAGTGCAATTAGATTCGCTCAAGGTCAAGGTTGGACTTATTATATTCAAGAACCAAAAGCAAGACATTTCAGAAAGAAAACTTATGATATAAATTTCCTTCATAGTTATGGTCCTTTAAAACATATCAGAACCAAATGATGACTTACTTACTCTTTATTTCATTTCATTTACCTCTATTCATCTTAAATAAATATCTAAATAAATATTTAAATAAATATTTAAATAAATACTCAACTAAATACTTGATTAAATATACAATTAAATAATCAATATCTAATGTAAATCTGTTAGCCGTGTTAAATATGGATGCAGGCTGCACCTCTGCATTTCGATACGGAACTGCTAAAATCTTTGTTTACTTTTTACAAAATAAAGGTCTAATTTGTTTTTAAATCTGAATTCATTTTTTATCCAGTTTAGTCTTTTTGATTGAATTAATCTTCAAATTATTGAATAAATCTAACTAAGTAATTCATTTAAAGAAATGTCACAAGAAGATCAATCAAGACAGTTAAAACTTCATCTACAAAATTTAATCAAAAATTTGGTTCCTTCAATTGATAAAAATGGTAATAAAAATGACTTAAATCAAATTTATAATGAATTATTACAATTCATTTCAATCTCAAATAACAATAACAATAACAACAATAATAATATATCTTTAGAATCAATCTTAAAATCTTTTAAAAATAAGTTTAATATGAAAGATGATTATGATTCTTGGTTGAAATTTAAAAATTTAATTCAATTATCTTTAAGATATAAAAATAATGAAGAGATTAAAAATTATTTAATTTTTTTGAATTCTTTAAATAATCAATTTAAAATCACTAATTCAAATCAAAATCAAAATCAAAATCAAAATAACCATTTATATTTAAACTCAAATCAAAATTTTACTTCAATTAATAATAATACCAATAATTCAATTGAACTACGCGATCAACCAGGCTCAATCAATCAAATAAATCATTCAATAGGTCATCAAATACCTCATTCAATAAACCATTCAATGAATCAATCAATAAATAATGAAAATAATTCTTCAATCATTAGAAATTCTTTTACAACTGCTGTTAATGAAGTAAATAATAATTTAACTTTATATCAAATTAAAAATAATATTCAAATTATTGAAAATCAAAATTTAATCAATAATAATGAAATTATAAATTATTTATTTTATAATTTAGCAGGTTCAACATCAAACTTATTTAATTTAAGTAAAAATTTTAATTCAATTATTAATCAAAATCAATTTACTATTTTAATTCCAATTTTTATAAATAATTCTCAAAGTTCTTTATTACATAAGATATTTGAAATTTCTTTAATTTACTTACATTTAAATGAAATTTTAAGCTTGAATAAAAAAAAAAATAATTCAGAAAAATCTCAAATTAAAAATTCATTTTTATCAAAATTATCATTGTATTTACAAAACTATTTAAATTTTATTGACAACTTACAGAACTTTTTCAAAAACTTAAACAATTCAAATTCAAATTCAAATTCAAACTCAATTTTAAAAATCTATCAAGAATTATTTAATGAAATAATCAAATTTAAATTTATCTTAAACTTGTCTGAAAATTTTTTAATGTTACAAGATTTTCAATTATTATCTTTAATTTATGATTTTACAAAAAATAATAATACAATCATTCAATCTATAGCTATTGACTTTTTTAAAACTTGTTATCAACCATATTTTGAAATTATAATTAATTGGGTTATTAATGGTGAACTTTCAAGTAAAAATAATTTATTTTTTATAGAATATTTAAATGATAAAAATCAAATTTTGGACTCAAATTTAAATTCAAACAAAATTATTTTTAATAAATTGAAAATTCCAAAAAATGTTATTTCAATAGAAACTTGTGAAAAGATATATCAAATTGGAAAAACAATTAACATTTTAAAAAGAAATTGTAAAGAGTTAAATTATGTTAATAAATTCAAAGATAAATATGAAATTTCATTGAATAAACTTAAAGATTTCAAATATTTTAATATTAAATATTTAAATGACTTAATAAACTTTCAATATAATGAAATTATAAACTATTTAACAAAGATTTTATTTGAAAAATTCAAAATCTTTGAACATTTTAAAAATCTTAAAGATATTTTATTAATGAATAAATCAGATTTTATTGATAGATTAATTGAAAATTCAAAAGATATTTTAAGTTGTCATTATACAAGATTAACTTCATATCAATTGACGAAAATGCTAAACAATTCTATTAATGATTCAAGTTTAAAATATTTTAATGATGAATATAAAAATAGAATTGATGCACGAATAATAGAAAATAATAATTCAAAAAATTTTAATAATATTAATAAAAAATTAACAGGTTGGGATGTATTTACTTTGGATTATAGAATTGGAAATAATCCAATAGCAATAATATTAAAAGATAGTATTAGAGAATATTTAAGAATGTTTAATTTTTTATGGAAATTACAGAGATTAAATTATTTATTAAATAAAACTTGGATTGATACTAATTTTTTAAGGAAAAATAATAATGTTAAAGAGATTTTATTTCAAGGAATGAAATTTAAAAATTTGAAAATCTCATGGAATTTAAAAATGTTTTCAATAATAAGAAATAAGCTAATTAAATTTTTGAATAGATTGATTAATTTTTTCCAATTTAACTTAATTGAAAAAAATTATAAAAAATTTTTTTCATCTATAGTAAAAAATAAATTCACAAATGAAAGAAATACTCAAATACAAACTATTGGTCTTAAACCAAAAAAATCATATATGAAAAAAAAACAAGCTATCAGTTCTCAAATATTATCATTAAAAAATAATCGTATTAATGATATTGAAGAAAAAAATAATAATGGGGATATTAAAAAAATATTTATATTTAAAGATGCAACTATAGATGAATTTACAAAAATCCATTATGATTATATTAGATCAATTTCAAGAAATCGGATATTAAATTTTAAAGGAAAAATCTCAAAAAGAAATTTTATTAGTCAATTAAATGATTTAATTAGTTTAATGTTTGAATATGTTGGATCATTTAATGAATTCTTTGAAATTATTATAGAAATAATCAAATTTGAAATTGAAGTTGGAAAAATTAAAGAAGATGATTATGAAGAAAATATTAAAGATTGTATTTCAAGAATTAAAAACATATCTAAAAATATAAGGAAAAAAATTTATTTCAATTTTGAAAAATTAAAAAAAAATTTAATGACAGATTTATTAGAAGAAGATGATATTGATTTAGTTAATCTTGGTATTCTTATTGATTAATAAAATAACTTTACTATAATAATTTATAAGTCATTATGAAACATTTTAATTAAATCTTTTAATATTTCTTAACTTTTTTAGCCTTTTAAGTTGAAGTTTTATTTAATTAATAGTTGATGAGATTAATCAAAAGAAAAACAACCAAATTTTAAGAACCAGCAAATGATTTGTATAATTCATAAAGTAGAATAAATTCTAAGGTTATATCCGATAGCCGATTAGGTAATTTTTATTTTTTAATTATAATGAAATGAATGAAATATTTATTGATCATTATAATTTGATGGATAAGATATTTTACCTTGAGTTTGTAGAGCATTAATTAAAGGTAATAAAGGTAATAAATCAGACTTTTGAATTAAATTAAATTCATTAACAAAGCTTATGAAATGAGAAAAAAAAGAATTATAATGAGCTTCTAAAGATAAATGAATAATTTTATCGAAATAATTATAATAAATATGAGCAAAAATTTTGAACATTTCTTTTAATAAATTTTTACAATTATTTACAAAATTTGTTGGAAATGGAATACTATTTTTTGTTGGAAAGATTGATTGATCATTAATTTTATTATTGATTGAATTTAAAGTTAAATTGATGAATTGTTTCGGAGGTAAATTTAAATTTTTATTTTTAGTTTTATCATAATAATAATAAATTATATTTGGACCTGCATTCATATGATTATTAAAATTATTTAATAAAAATTCAGAAATTATTTCAACAAATTGATTTAAATTTGTAAATAATTCAAAAATATTTAAAGCTAACCATTCTTTATAATCAATATATTTTGGTAATTGAACAATAGTTTTAAAAGAACCTTTAACAACAGCAGATCTAATAAATGGATCACATAAAAATAAAGGTATACTATTATTATGATTATTATTATAATTTTCAATATTATTGTAATTGATGTTATTATTATTGATGTTATTATTATTGATGTTATTTATATTATTGCTAATATTGTTGTTGTTATTATTATAATTGATATTATAATTATTATTATTATTATTACTATTATTATTATTATAATTGATATCATTATTCATATCATTATCAATATCATAGTTTTTATTGTCATTATCCTCAATTGAATATTTATTTTTTTTTGAAGTACGAGAT
Source organism: Ascoidea asiatica (assembly GCA_001600695.1). Taxonomy (NCBI): domain Eukaryota; kingdom Fungi; phylum Ascomycota; class Saccharomycetes; order Ascoideales; family Ascoideaceae; genus Ascoidea; species Ascoidea asiatica. Next base: position 739,539 of record BCKQ01000007.1, read on the forward strand.
TTTAAACCTCTAATAGAAGAGAAGAAAGACATTTTGAAGTAAGCAAATTATATTTTTATATCTTCAAATGATTGTATCTTTATTTGATATAATAATTAGTAAGTATTTAGTCTGAGAAGAATGAATAAATAATTGTAGATTTGAGTGAAAATATATTAAAGAAAGAAAGACTTTAAAAGAAGATATCGACAAGCAATACATTTCATTCTTTCATTCTTTCATTCTTTGATTTATTAACTATTGCTTTTCTTTTACCCGAGAGAAAAGAGCACATGAAAACACAGCCACGTATACTCAGCCATACGGATTTGAAACTAGGTGGCTTAAAAACGTATCGGATAATTGCGGATGATTAGTCGGAAAAACGGATGCAATCCTTAGGAAATCGGACAGGATGTTATCCGTATTTACAATATCCGCAAGAGCCCTGCCTTTCTAACAGCCAGGGCTCTGGCCTTTGTTGATGTTTTGAAATAAACTTCGATTTGGCGCTGGTTTTGGTGTTGGAGCTGGCGGTTGAGGAGCGAGTGCAGCGTCTGATTCAGTTCACTGCTCTTCTTCTTCCACAGGATATATTCAAGCAGATATACAAATAAAGGAGTAGATAACTAAAAGAATAAATATTCAAGTAACAATTAATTAACAATCAACAAACAATAACCAACAACTGAAGAAAGATCACCCAATTATTCAATGATTTCAATTCAAAACTAAACTAAATGGCATCTCCTTCATTTAATCCTGTCCTAAATTCAAATATTTATAATCATAATAATAGCGCCAATAGTATTAGTAAAAGTAATGATAACAATATTAATAACAATGATAATGATAAAGAGAAGTTAATTCAATTTCCTTCAATTTCTGCAATTTATTTGAAATATGATTCAAAATTAGCATATTCTTATTTAAATTTAGGTAATTCAAATTATTCAGATCATTCAGAGTTATCAAATTTATCAATTGATGATAACATAAATTCAAATTCAATTGATCTTAAAGATTATAAAATTAAATTAACTTCAAAAAATGAGTCTTTATTAATTTCAAAATTTGAAGTAATTTGGCTAAAAGGTAATTTAATTTCAAGAAGATTAAATTTCAGTAATTTAAATAATTTAAACAATCAAAATCAAAATCAAAATATAATTATTAATGCTCATTTTTCTTATTTTCCAGATTTTAAAAATTTAAATAATAATAAATTAATTAAAAAATTAAAATATAAAAAAATTAAACAACATAATTCAATTATTAAAAATAATAATAATAATAATAATAATAATAATGATAATAATAATTATAATAATAATGGTAGAAATTTCAATCTTAGTAATAACATTAATACTACAACTACTAATAATAATTCAAATAAGAACATTTTAAATTCAAATTATAGTAAAAAAATCATAAATTATAGTAATACCAATCCAAATAATAAAATTTATAAAACTTCTAACACCATTAATGATAACAATAACAACGATTACGTCAATGACGATGATGATGATGATGATGATAACGAGGATAATGTTGATGACGTACAAGATGATTATGATGCTGACAGTTCTTATTCTAATAATAATGATAATGAAAATAATGAGAAAAATAGAGCTTTAGTGATTGTATTTAGTGATAAAGCTCATATTTATTTCATAAATGGCTCTTCATTTATTGTAACTTTTCCCTTTAAAATTCTAAATTCAATGATATCTTATCAAGGTTTAGTTCTTCAAAGACAATTAAATTTAAATCATTTTAACTCAAATTCAATTATCAATCAATTATCTCAAACTAATCAAACTAATCAATTTATAAATTCAAATAAATTTAAAGATAATTTACATTCTCCATTTGTTACTTTAATCGATCCCATTTTAGAATTAGGTTCTGTTGTATCTTCTTCAACATCTTCAATTTCTTTAAATGATCAATTAATAACTTTTCCTAAAAATTTATTAACTTCTTTAGCTGCTACTTTTAACCCTATTTTAAATATTATAACAATTTATCATGTAAGATTTTTATCTAAAAATAAATTACTTTTAAATAATAAAAATTCTAATAATATTAATAATATTAATCTTAATAGTAATAATAGCGATACTGATAATGATCTTAATAATATTAAAAATAACAGCAATAATAATAATAATAATAATAGTAATCAAAACAATCCAAATAATTCATCTTATACTTACTCATATTTATCTAATAATAAAAGAAGAAAATCCTCTTTAGGTAATCCAAATTCAAATAATTCAAATCTTAATATTAATTTATCAAATAATACTAATATTAATACTAATCAAAATAATAAAAATAATAAATCTAAAAATAGAAGATCTTCAAATTTTGGTATTTTACCAACTTCTTCAAATAATAATCCAAATACAATACTATACTCTTCAAATGATGATGATTTATCGTCTGCTTCTAATTCTATCCGTATTACTTCAATTTCAAATTCAATTTCAAATTCTACTCAACTTTTACCTTCTACAATTTCAAATCGTAATAATGATGAAATTTCAAGTAAAAATAATGATATAGATAATCAATCAGATGTTCAAAACTCAAAACAAAGATCAACTTCTCATCATTCAGAAATGTTATCTTATGATAGAATGGCTTCTAATAATTTAATGGATACTTCAATCTCAAATATTGATTTTAATAATACAATTAGCAATACCACTAATCTTGCTAATTCGAGTAATACAAATATTTATACTAATAACGATAATGATGGTGACATTGACCTAAGTATTAATTTAGATAATGACTCTTCTTATATCTATAACAATTTTAATCACAATGTTATCTCAAATCCAATTTTAAGAAAAGATATAATTTTAACGAAATTAGAAAAAATTCATTTTAAAAATTCTATTGATTCTTTAAAAATTTTTACTATAAATTTCTTGGATAAAGAAGCAATAATAGTTATGAATAAACAATCAAATGACTGTGAAGCTTTAATCTTTAAATCTTCGAATAATAATGTAACTATCCCAAAATTTCAAAAATCTTTTATATTCAACTGTCTTGATTGTTTTCCATTAAATTTGAATACTAATAATAATACTAGTAATCAGAAGGTTACTAAAGATATTAATAGAGAAATTATTAATCAAAATATTATTCTAAATGAGAATAATAATCATAATGGTTATATCATAACTTTAAATAATGATAATACTATTAATTTAATTAATGTCTTCTTAAATTTAAAATCTCATAAATTAAACTTATTTAAAAATAAAAATATTCCAAAGATAATTAAAATCGCAGATAATAATGATACTGATCTAGCTTTAATTGGTAAAAATAATAAAATTTATTTATTCAATTTATTGATTAAACCTAATTATTCTTTAGTTTTATCATGTCTTAGAGTTTTTAAAATTTTAGCTGGTATAGAGGTTTATGAATACTTATGGTTACAATGGTGCTCTGCTTTATCTTTGAATAATAATCATGATGATTGGAATGCCTTTATCATTTCAGTTTTATCATTATTATTACCCGAAAATTACAGAAAAACTTTGGGTAAGATTGATAAGGTTAACAAGGTTTCTAAGAATTTACAAAATGCAATTTTATTAAAGACAAAAAATGTTAATCCATCATTTTCTTTAAATAATGCAACTGCTAATATTATCTTAGCTTTGCATTTGATCAGAGAAGAATTAAAATTAGATATTACAACAAGTAATGATATTTATAATTTAGGCCTACTATTAGCTCAGTTGACTGTTTGGATGGGTTGGACAGAGAAATGGGTTTCGTATTATTCAATTGATTATAATTTATTGGATAAAAAATCAATTCAATTAGGTACAATTCAATCAATGTTATTGGAAAATCCTCCAAACTTATTAAAATCTTTATGTAGTATTTTCACGAATGATATTGTTCCTTACATTACTGTTTCACAATTAACAGAAGAAAATGATTTAATTGATAAATTAGTTACACCTAGAACATATTACATTCTAAGATTATTTGAAGCGGTTATATCTCCAGAGTTTGAACCAATGGATATAGTTTCAATGATGGTTGAATATGGAATTAAGAAGATTGACTTAGAGACCTTTCCGCCTGGAATTGCAATACCATTAAAAGAGGCAATTGCATACTGCCAAGAAAATACACCGGTAGATTGGGGTAATCAAGCATTTGATTTGATTAACAGAAAGGATTTAAGATCGCTTTCAAAACCATTCAAAGATTTTCAAGTTTTGAGTTCTTTCAGTAATGTTAAGGATTTGGGAATTAAAGATGTTAAGCAAATTGTGGAACTTGTGACGAATAAAGAGCCAATATCTGCTTGGGATTCAGAATCTGAGGCTGATAGAATAAATATAACTAAGCTTATATTTTCGAATGATAGACGATTTTATGAAGTTACAAGACTCCTTCAATCTTCAAGAGTTCAGACTTTGTCTCTGAATTTAGCTTCTGAAGTTAGTGAATATGAATTATTTCAAGTAGAAAAAGAATATGCATTGAAAGTTGCTACAAGAACATTAACCATACCCATGGGTAGAGGTGCCATATTTTTATCAAGTAGAATGCCTTTGATGACAGAAAAATTCCCAATTCCTAGACTAAATTTGTCTGTTACTATGATCCATTCAGAAACTACTATCAATGTTGAAAAAGATTTAGCAAGTGAAGAAGTGCTTCAATGGGGTTATTTTCATAATGGTGCATCGGCAGGGCTAGCTATTTCTAGGGATGCAAAAAATATCACAGGTAGTTGGATTGATTTCAACAAGCCAATGGTTCTAAATGCTCAACATGGTGGATTTTTATTATCTTTAGGTCTTTTAGGACATCTTAAAGATTTAGAGCAATGGTATATCTTCAATTATCTTGGGCCAAAACACATGTATACTAGCATTGGACTATTGCTTGGAATGTCAGCCAGTTTAAGAGGTACGATGGATATGAAATTAACCAAAGTTTTGTCGGTCCATGTCGTGGCATTGTTGCCGCAGGGAGCTTCTGATTTGAATGTATCTATTCCTGTACAAACATCTGGAATCATTGGAATTGGATTATTATACTTAGAAACACAACATAGAAAAATGAGTGAAGTTTTATTATCTCAAATCAATAGTAGATTAATTGTAAATGAAGAACTTATTATTGATGAAGGTTATAGATTATCAGCTGGAGTTGCTTTGGGATATGTTAATCTCGGTAAAGGAGATAATATTCCTGGCATTAATATGGTTGATCGATTATTGGCTTTAGGTACACCTTTAAAAGATATTCAAACCGGGGATGCTTTGGATCAAGCATCATATGGAGCTCTAATAGCATTGGCATTTATTTATCTTAAATCAATGAATCAGTCTGTTGCAAGTAAATTAGATCTTCCAAGAACAGAGCAGTTCTTAGAGTATATACGACCAGATGTTCTTTTATTAAGGGTTGTTGCACGTAATTTTGTGATGTGGAATGATATTGGAAATGATGAAAAATGGATTAAAACAGTAATACCACATTGTTTATTAAAAAAATATTCTATTGAAAAAATCAAAAAATTAAATTCCAATCAGCTAATTTATTTTTATTTTATTGCAGGATCTTGTCTATCTATGGGAATTAAATATGCTTCAACAAATGATGAAACTGCTAAAAAAACTATCTTAAAATATTTAGATTTTGTTATCAAGCTTACTCAAAAATCAAGTAATTGTTTTGATGAAAGTTTAGCAAAACAAAATATATTTGATGTTCAAAATGTTTTATTGATTGCAGTATCACTAATCATGACTGGTAGTGGTGACCTAGATGTTTTTAAAAGATTAAGAATTCTATTTAATCATGTTAATAAAGATATGCAATATGGTAATTATATGGCGGTCAATATGGGATTGGGATTTTTATTTTTAGGAGGAGGACAATTTGGTTTTAATGATTCTAACTTTGCAATTGCATCATTATTGGTTGGTGTATTTCCATTATTTCCTAAAATAAATCAGGAGATTAAAATTCATTTACAAGCGTTAAGGTATTTTTGGGTTCTTTCTGTCAGGCCTTCTTGTTTAGTTATCAGAGACGTTGAGACTATGAAGCCTATAAAGGGTAAGATCGAAATAATTTTAAAAAATGGAAAAGTATTAAATAAAGAAGCGCCATGCTTAATACCTAATTTGAAAGAGATTTCATTTATTTCAACATTATCAAAAGAGTATTTTAACATCAATATAAATTTGAACATGAATTCTAGGAATAAAAAACAAAGTTATTTAAAAGTATTTAAAAAATCATTAACATTATATGGATTCAAAAAAAAAGAATATTTAAGTCTCAAAAAAAGCTTTGATTCAATCTTAGAGACATATAATAAAGAAGAAGAAAAAGAAGGAAACACAGAAGGAAGCGAACATAATTTTGGATTTGAAAATTGTAAAAGTACATTAGATAGGTTATTGAATGATTATAATTATTATTATAATTATAATGAAGAAGAACTTTTAAAAAGAGGTAAAACTGATTTCTTTGATTGTGAGCATATTGATACGTTGATTGAGATTGAGGAAATGGTTAAAAAAGTTAAAGATATTGATTATTTATGGAATATTAAATTATTATTTGCTTATGCCGATAAGGTTTTAGATGAAAGTAAATCATTTTATTTGAGTTATAAGTTAATTGATGAGCTAAAAGTTGAATTGTGGGCATTCTCAAGAAATTGTTTATGAAAAAACCAGAAAACAGAAAATTTTAGTTTAAGATGGTTTCTATTTCCTAAATTTATATTTCTTTAATTTTATTTCTTTACATTTGTATTACATATAGATAAATATATATGAATATCATATTATAATTGTAAACATAAATGTATTACTAGGTGACAACTACTCTAATACGATGATTATTTTAGCTTCGATTGATTATTTTTATCAACAGAATCTAATTCAGCTAATATAACAGCAGCTCTTTTCAATTGAACGAAATTTGTAAATTGCTTGAAAACATATAAAGGTAAAGTTAAATAAACTAAATAAGTAGCCAATTTAATGTTAAAAACTTTTGGTAATTGATCAAAATTTTGCAAATATAATGCTAAATAAAATAACTCATTAAAAAAACATGTAATGAAAAGTACAGATTTTTTGGTATAATATAAATTCAATAACCAGCTGGATTCTTTAGATATAGATTTATGTGAGGAACCACCAGATGATAAAGTTGCAAACATATGCATATAATGAGAAGCTAAATCCACAGAAGTTGCAAGTTGAAAGAAAATTAAAGCATAATATTTATTGGTTAATGAATTTGAATTACATAAATAACAGATTAAAGTAGAAGTTGTACATCTATCTGTTACCATATCTAAAACAGCACCAAATCTTGAGGTTTGATTATATTTTCTTGCAGCGGCTCCATCACCAGCATCCAACAAACATGATATTGAATAAATAATCGTACAATATATAGGATGATTTTCCATTAAAAATAAAGAAATTATTGCAGATAAAACTCTTGAATAACCAATTAAATTTGGAATGTATAAAAAGATATCATTGGAAGTAACTACTGAGGACAGAGGTGATATACCTTTTGACGAATTTGCTGTTGTCATTGTTCTATAATTGATTGCCGGAATTATCAAACTACTGAAATTTAATCGAAAGATAGGGAAGTCTCAAAATTAAATCCACAGCTAAAAAACTTGAAGAGTTATATGAAAAGATTTGACGATTTAAAGATTTGAGCATTTAAACATTAAAACATTTAGAAGTTATTTTGTAGAAGCCAAAACTCCGTCCTTATAAGATAACCGAATTAAGGAAAGAGCTCAATATAATTTAACAAATTTCCGTGGCATTAACAACGAAATCCGGCCTCTCATATCGGCCTCCCCAAACAAATCAGGCCAATTAAACTAGGCTACACAACTCTTTGTGTGGCTACTGAAATTCACCTAACCATGTGATCTTTATAACATGTGACATATGTTACAACATTCCCATGATCTCCTACAACACGCCCGATTTATATTTTAGGTAACTATTTAAGTTGTCAATCTGCAAAGATGAACCTTAGTCATCTTCTGACCACTCTTATAGTTAGTAAAACAAAATATACTCCTATGTTTTATTAACTATTGAGCCTAATTATTTTAATAAAAAAAATAATTTACTATTTGTTTTGTTTACTATTCATAATAAATTAAATGATTTTTGTTTTATATCCAAAGTGTCCTGATTAACAAAACAATTGATAAAGTGAATTTAAATTACCATCACCTTAATATGATGCTTATTTAGCATATGGTATAAATATAAACTCGGTATAAGTTTTAATATATCCAACCAGTCTCTGAAAACATTTAAGTCAATAAACTCAAATTAACATTCAAGGTACCTAAAATAACTTTTCGGTATATGTTTTTCATCCATTTGAATAATTTATATCCGCTTTTGTTGTTAGTCTTATTTGCCTTTTTTACCCCTTAAACCTTAAAACTCTCTGCTATGCTGATGCGATTACTGTTTAAAGGATAATAATTCTACAAACATTCTCTGTTGGTGGGTTTTCACCGATAGAGACAATTGGGGTATCTAATTTTTTTAAAGACTTAGAAATGGTTTTCCACCACGGTCTCCATTATTTGTTATTTCGGTTTAGAGATCACCAAAAAGTCAGTTGTTTAAAATTGCTTACCAACAGCGGTTCTCACAGTACGTTTAATCTCATAAACATATGACCTATCAAAAAGTATTCATGTAATTAGAAGCTAATTTAAAGCTGAGTCAATATGAAAGTAATCGTTTTATTATTGTTGAGCCCTTGTGATTTGGTTCATGGTGAACAATTATGTTTTTGAATATAAATTTTATTTTAAATTTTAATATTGATTAAATTTTCCAAATTTATCTACAATTATTTTCAATACTACTGATGATTTATGTTGCCCAAACCATTCAATTACTATTTAAAATTTCAAACTTCAATTAAAAAGTTTGTCAAATCATTACTTATTCTTATTGATAAAAACATTATCAAACATGTATCAATTCAACTAAATGCTATTTCACTAACAACCATCTCCAGATACAAAATCAATTGCAGTCTAGAGCATTTTATGTTAAATTATTATTTTTTAAATTGTTCATAACTATTTTTAATTTTAATATCTTATCGCCATATCTACAACGTTTTGTGGTTCAGTTAAATTCATCTGCCATTTTACTTTTGAAACTATTACTTATTATATTTCCATGTTTCCTACGTTTGAGCTATTACTTTGTCCAGTGAATTAAACATCTTATTCAAAAACTCATTTTTAAAAAATGTTTTTCATATGTATTTCTATTCTAATAAGTTTAATTAGATACAATTTTTTTTTGTTTTGTTCATATAAACATTTCGGAAAGTTCTTTCTTTTCAAATGTTATTAATTTTAAAGGTTGACCCGAATCTTCCTAAATTTACTCCTGAAAGACTATGATCAAAACGTTTCAAAATGTTGAATTCTCACTCAATTATAATTGATTTAAAACTATTTCCCTAAATCAGAGTTCCAGTAGTATTTTGAACGAATTTCCTTAATATAATCTTGTTTAATTTATTCATGTGTTGATATATTTTAGATTTGTTTTACTTTAATTCTGTCTCATTTTCCATTTCAATCAAACTTCTATCTAAACTATTGCTTAATCCCGGAAACATGTCTACAGACGTTCCTATTGATGGTAATTTTGATAACAACCTTGTTGGTAAACTAAATGATGATGATGTTAATGAATATCTTCTGTTTATTTCAAAATTTGCATAATGAATGCAATTCGTACAAGCTTCTTCACAAAATACTCTCTCTATTTCCATATTTGATCATCGCATCAACGTGTTTAGACTTAGTACTGTTGAAAACATTAATCAAACTGAAATTAATCAGAGTGTTTTTTTACAAGCTAAACTTATCGGCAATTATCAAGTATCAATAGTTCCTGAAAAGAAAACACTTATTCATATTGAAAAGGACAATAAAACAGAAAGAATTTAATTATTAAGAAATAATAACCCTACTTATCCTTTTTGAGTAATTATGCTAATGAATTCTTTACCGAACCTTTGATTGAATACCCTATTAAATTATTCACAAATGTTATAACTTTAGATAATGAAAATTCTAACAATGAAGATAACCAAATAAGAAAATTACGTTTTGAAGTTAGCAAATATTCAGTTAAAAATTGTGAGCACCTTCATAAATTTGTAGATAGAATTTTTTCTCTTCGTGAATTATTTCAGCTCATCACTGAAGATCAATCTGGTTTTGGTTTTACAAAATGACATTTCCCGTCAAAGTAAAGCTATTATTAAACAATTTTTGAATAATAATATTGAATAAAAGCTTGACTTTTCCACTCAACAAATCATTGATATTATCGAGGTATCAAAAGTCAAAGTTCAAGTCTCAATCATGAAACATCAACAGAAAAAAATTTATTCTGAAGACCTGTTAAATCAATTAGTATCAGTTATTAATTTCAAATTCGGAAACGGAGTTCTCAAAAGTGCTAATCTATTATGGTAGAAAATAAAAAACTCTTTATTGAAGTTCCTTCTTCTGACCATCAAGAATTAATCAAAGATCAAAATACTTACATCAAATTAACAAAAACACTTTTCGAATAAAATGTCTGGGGTTATTGCTAAACACTTAATAGAAAACTTTATTACAAGTATTAATACAAATAAGTATAACAAATACAAAGATAAATTTATCCCCTTATCAATAAATGGTAATGTGAAATTTATTGTTGAATCGAATTTAATTGCAGTTCAATTGCTAAAATCTAGAAATGCAGAAAATGACAAATTAATTATTGAAAACTTAATAAGAAAAGAAATTTCACTACCGATATTTTAGATCCCAAGAAAACTGGTTTAGGTCAAAACTTCAGTTCAAAGTCTCTTTATATTAAAATATCCAAAATTTCTGCTTCTGATGACACTTCTCATGTTTTGGCTTTCAATAATAAAACAAACTCAATTAATGACATGTCTTCTAACACTGATACTGATGATTAATATATTTTACTTATCTCTGATACCAATGCTCCAAAATGTTTTGCCCTTCCCTTAAAAACAATTTATGATGATGAGTTTTTTGAGTCCCTTTTATGAAGCTAAACTTTGCTGCAACTCTAAAGTTTTCAAACATGATCAATCTCTCTGTCCTATATCCGTTACAGACTTAACTAAGTTCTATCAACTATTAGTTTATTATAAAATGGCTTCTTATCATTCTTTATTTGTTCAATTATAGGATGAATACTAGTTTTCTATTATGAATATTATCAAAAAGAATAAATGTTCTAAAAAATTTGGAAATTTTTAGAAAAAGTTTCTTTAATTATAATTCTCAATATGAACGATGGTGGAGTTGAATTTATAGCTTATTATGATAGCAATAACAAATTGATCAATGCTAATTGTCACTTAAACAATACATGTACTAGGTTCTCGTTCAATGTGTTCAAATCTTATAATTCTTGTTTAAATAATTTCATTGAAACCAATTTCAATTTTATAAGAATGAGCTCTCTTAAAACAAATTTACAAATCCATCATAAATTGAGTTAGCTTCCTCTCAATACGATAATTAAGCTTATTGATTGTAATGCAATTGATCACAAAAATCTTATGATTTCTAACAAGGATTTTAGTTGCGCAATATGTCAATGACATAATATTAATGATAAGATTTCTTCTAAATCAAAATTTGTTGCTACTAGACATAATCAAAATATTCAAGTTGGTGGCATAGGACCCGTTACTCCTGTTAGCATCACAGGTTATAAATATATTTTTGGTATTGTTGATAAATTTACAAAGTTTATTTATGCTAAACCTATATTTTATAAACGATAATCAGCTATTTATTTAACGTTTTTCTGAACCACTTACAAACTCTATTTCAGTATAAAGCTACCTTTCTATTCAGTGATCAAGGTGCAGAGTATGTCAGCAATTTGATTAACCTAAAAGTATTTATGGATGGAACAGATCAAAGATGTATGTTTTGGTTATAGAAGTATTCAAAATCGTTTAGCACAAAGAGCTATTTCAACTTGGCTCACAATCTGTAGATCTTTATTATTTTCTTCCGGTATTCCTAATAGATTGCGGGAATTTGCTAGTTTTGATTCAATGGATAGGCATACTAAATCTTTACATAATAATAGTTAAATTAGTCCGCTTGAACTACAATATAATTAACCTTGCATTCAGCAAATTTATGTATTCGGCTCCTTTATTTTTACAACTAAAGAGTATATTAGACTTCAAAGCTCAAAAACTTGTAAACACGGTAGGCGAATTTTCCTTTCTGAACCTAGATCTCAGCCTGGTCAACTTTATTTAAATCATGATTTTATGAAAATTATGATTGCTGTTGTTATTAATCAAAACAAAAAACAAAGACTACTTAAAGATCTTAGTATAATACTAGATATAAATAGAATTCAAATAATTTCATCTGACTCTAAAACAAATTCATTCCATTCTGTATCTGCTTATCAAGAAGATGTTCAAACCCCCATTAAAGTTTCCTTTAAAAAATCAGATTACTGCTAAACTGAAAGATACTTTCCAGACTATAAACTTAGAATTTCAAAAAAGGTCTCTGATAATTTGTGTAATGAATTTTTCGATGTCAATGGGAATTCCTGATTAAACACTATTACTAAAGATTTCCTCAATAACTCTAATATATCTCGTACTAACAATATAACTGTTTCTCCGGCCTCTGTACCTAAAACACCATCTAAATTTTCTCCTTAAAATCAAGTTACGTTTAATTTCCCTACATCTATACAACTTGTCAATAGAAATAGATTGACTCAAAAGACAATTCCATCTTATGAGTCAATTGAAAACAAAACAACAATTTTTATTTCTGAAACTGTAAAAAATTCAATCGACTCTACTCCTAAACCAGCATCTTTCTCTGCTACTTCACCCACCCTAAAAAATTATCATGTTAAAGAAAATACAATTAAACATTGCCTTCAATAATTCTAATGGTTGCTTCTCTAATCCTGATTCACTTCTTCAATACTTGGAAAAAGAAAAATCCGTATCAGAATTGGATAAATTTAATCTTAAACTAACTAATGAAAATTCTTTAACACCGAATCCAGCTTTTCATCTAATTACATCGTCAGATAAAGTTTCTATTTTTCCTATAAATAACAATTTTCAATACTCAAATTCTGTAAAAGCTTCTCGTCCAGATGAAAACTTTATTTTAACTCCCTCTAAAAGTTTCTCTAATAAAATTTCTAATTACAATGGTTCCATATGATTTAATCCCCTCTTCTTATATAATAAAAATCTTACCGCTGATGTTCTTAATCCAAATTCTTGGCTATAACAATAACTTATTATCTCAAATTTCTAAACTTAATTGAAATAATTTTTTTGTTAATTGTTTATTAGATTCTAGTTGCACTCCAAATGATCTATGTTCTGTAGTTACTAAAAGCTATAATAATACTGATAAAAGATACTTAAATTATACAATCCCCAAAGCTATTCCAAATTAGAATGAAGGTTCTTTTATTACACCTGTGCCACTGAGGAAGAATTTCTTCATATATATCGCTCAATTCATCTAGATGAAGCTTTAATAAATGGAAAATTTTCTCCTGGCACGAAAACGCTTATTAATAAGCTTTCTCAAACTCCCCTTTCTTTTGGTACATCTTCTTTATATGAAGTTTTAGATCATAATGTTGGAGGACATTTTATAACGAATATTAAACAGTTAATCAAGAACCAGTAAATTTCAAAGCAATTCAATATATACCATCTAATTTTCAAAAACTTTGGCTTGAAGCTTGTTCTCGAGAATTCAATTGTTTCAATTCATTTGAATTTTGCGAATTACTTTCAGAACCTATCAATAAAATTCCAATTTTCACAGGAAGATGGATACTAAAAATGAAGCATATTTCTGAATTTAGACCAAACCAAGATGGGTGATCCAACGTGATCGTCAAAAACCTGGAAGAGATTTGAAACTTATGCACGTCTGTGCCCTAATGAGATTTTTCCCACCTTAATCAAAATATATGCAGAAAAGAAATGGTTCATTGAAACTGGTGATGTTCCTTCTCCATTTCTGAGATGTTAAATTAAAGAAACACTATATGTCCATGAACATGAAGGCTTATTAACAAACAATTTCCTAATCATATATATTAAATAACTGGTAGTATTTACGGTCTGCATCAAGCACCAACAGAATGGTATCTACAAGTTTCGGAACAGTTATAATATAAATTATACACTCAAGATGAAAATGTTTCCTGTATTATTTCAAGATCCTCAATTTTTTGTATAAAAATAGATGCTCTGTAAGTTGAAGACATTATTGTTACTGCGTCTTCAATGAAAGCAATGTAAATTAGAAAAAATGATTTTTCAGAATTATTTAATATTAAATTATTAGGTCAAATAAAAAATTTCCTTCGCCTTGAGATTGATTGGAACAGAGAAAAAGTATATACATTTATTAATCAAGAAAAATATTCACAGAAAATAATAGATACTTTTTTAATCAATACAAATAAAGATAATATCAATGTACGGTACAATGATTCGTTTAAAACTCTAAATATAATTCCTGAAAAAAATAAAATTTTCAAAGATTGAAAAAATTTCTTATACCCAAATAGGAGGAAGGCTGGTACATTTATCTAGATTTTTCCGACCAGATATAACTCAGTCTGTTCATATTCTAACTAGACAGAAGGTAAACTATAATTAATTTTATTACAAATGTGCTTTACCTATTCTAAATTATATAAGGAATTCAATTACTTTGGTCCTTTATTTCCATTAGATCCAATGAAATATAAATCAAGCACTTTCTCTGATGCCTATTACTCTACAGGTGCTCAGTCGGTTAGTGGTACTATTACAATATATGGTAAGATACCTTTCTATTGGGGTTTTAAATTTATAGCTTTTCCTCCTTAATATTCCTCAGATTCTGAATTGCAAGCTCGTGCTCACAGCTCTAAGAACACGGGATATCTAGCTTGGTTCATTTCAAGACATGATTCCTTCACTTGACCAGACGACACATTCAATAGTTTCAACAGAAAGAGAAATTTTAATTCAAGTTTCCAATTACCTTTTCTAGATAAACCACCCATTAAAAGTTTTGCCACTATAGTTTTTGTTGATAATAAAAGTGCTGTTTGTTGGACTACATATAGTAGTAAGCTAAAGGCTAGAGCTCATAATGAACAAAGGTTTTTATTAATTTCTGACAGAATCTATAAAAAATAACAAGAAGTTGAATATGTCAACACTTTAAACAATATGGCTGCTATTTTTATTAAATGTCCCCGGATGCAAGCGTCCTTCGTTCAGCTAACTTTCTAGTCTCCAGACCACCAGTTATAATAGCTTAAATTTAATAGTTATATTGTTGATTTAACTCACTCATAAGGAATTCTGTTCTGGATGTGATACTATGCAGATATTAAAATCAAGTTTCTATTCAACTACTAACCAATCGCAGCTAATTTTAATTTGGTTTCATCAAGTTCCAAAATCATCTACAAAATCCACTTTAACATTAGTTAAGTTATTCAATTTTATTTTTCTTTTCAGCAAGCCCAAATCAATAATTGTGTCACAAGCACATGTTACAATTCTTCTGATTGTTTACTTTCATTAGAAGCTAGTTTGCTTCTAGTCGTTTTCCAAAATTAAATCCAACATGTTAAATTCTTCCCAATCTAGATTTCATCTGTTTCAAATCTACTTGAATCGAATAATAAATTCTTACCCAATTCTGCAGTATGATTTGCTAATAACTCTTTAGGATTAGAACTAAATTATTTACAGTTTATACAATGTATACTTATAAACTTAAATGTTTATTAAAATTCAGTATAAAAGTAGTCTTTATTTAATGGTCAACTAATTTACTAAATTATAACTGCTACTGACTTTGATTCCATAGTTACTGATCATTTCCAATTTTTTTTTTTCACTATACCTTATCTTTTATTCTTTTAGATTCTGCGTTTTAATTTCTTTAAGTTCTGGAGGTGCTCTTTCATGTCAAAGATAATTGTTAGTTTAAAATTTATCTTCTTTTATGCTTTGATTTATTTTATCTTTTCATTTTCTCCTTTACATTGTTTTACTCTAAATTTCTTATCTTTTGGTAAAGACAAATTTTCTATTGTTTTACTCTTGGCATGATTACTTGTTACAACAACCCTTACTCTATGATATATACCTAATTAGAATAAGGACGTGAAGTTCATCGAGTAAGGCTTAACTACCTTATTTCTTCAAAAGCTCACTCTCCTTAACTGTCATCATCCACCAGAAATTCCTGTTTGTGGAGGTGAATTAAATTAGGCTCAACAAGCCTTTGTGTGGCTACTGAAGTTTTAGCTAGTCAAGTAGTCTTTATAACATGTGACATCTGTTAGAGGAGTCACAGGATCCGCTAAAACACTCTCGGTTTATGTTTAGATAACTATTTTAGTGGTCAATCTTCCAAGATAAAACTTAGTCATATTCTTAGCAGTTTTGTAGTTAGTAAGACAAAATATACTAATACTTTTTAATAAACCAAACTAATTGAATTGCGCTAAACATGGCTTCGTGCGGCTAATGTCACTAAACGCTACATTCATTAATTAAGGTTAAATACGCCACCGTTTGGATATTGCAACTAACCATGACAAACTAAAGGGCAATTTGTAAATGGAACAAAAAGGATGTTTCTGGCATCAACGATAAGTCTTTTACCCACTTGATAGATTTTAATTTTGTTTAAAAAACTAAATTGTAGACAGCTATGGATACTGATAAAAACCGGAGGTATACTGTCCGTCCTTCTATGCCGTTTATTTATTCCCGTTTTGTCATATAAGGAAGATAGTTTACATATATTAAAATTCAATATTATAAATATAGTTAATCCTTCTGGTTCAAAAATATAAAAAAAAAAAAAAAAAAAATTATAGAAAAATAAACTAATTTATTTAAATTTAATTTTTTAAAATCAGCAAAACAATATCAATTTTGTTTAACAAAGATAGAAAAAACAAAAAACTGATTTCTAAAAGTATATAGAAGAAAAATAAAAATTAAATAAAAGCATCAAATTAAACAAATATAAAAATCAAGGTTGGTAAAGCTCACTTGAAGTTCCATCTTTATTGTAAAAAGCATAAACAATCTGAGTCTAACGGTCTTAATTTCTTGTTGAAGTAACGAGGTCTTCTCTTTAACTGGTTAGGGAACTGTTTTAGAATTTGTAATTGATATATAATGAAAGGAATGGGAGAAATTCATCTGATGCTCTTTTAAAAAGTTTTTCAATTTTCAGTTTCCAATGGAAACTCAATTCTGAACTTCACTAAATTGTATCGTACCATGATATTGGTGTTATAATTTTCCCATCTATTTTGCAATTCTAACATACTGATTTCTGTTCACCAAAAAATTTAATTGCATCGGCTGAGAGATTATTAATTTGGGGAATTGGAACTGGTCTTCTATATGGCCTTTGATTATCTTTGATTCGCTATTTTGGTTTCAATCAGTACAACATCTTCTAAACGCTTATCTGCGATTGGTTGTTCTAACACCAATATATAATGTAATGTAACTGGTGCTTGTTTGCCAGTAGGTTCGGAAGTAAAAAAAGTATTGATTTTGTAATTATGTTCAAATTAAAGGGGCAAATAAAAATAAAAGTTAGAAGGAAATAATTAAATCGCCTTTAGAAAAAACAGGCAATTTAAATACCATTCCAACTGGCATGATAAAAAATGAGGTAACGTTAAACGGATCTCATTTTAGACAGCTTGCCTTAAGTACATAAAGACAATGTAAATATTATTTGTTCACCACAAATATCGAACTTTCATGGATGTGTAAGAATCCTAAAAAACTATTATAATAAACCGTCAATGCCAATGTCACCTAATTAGATAAAAAGCGACAATTCAAATGAAAAATATTTTTATTGTTACATTAATATGTGGATGTAATTGGGTGAGATTCATATTGAGCGTGTCTTGCTCAAGTAAAAGATTTTTCTTTTTCCTGAGGGTGAGATCACGTTGAACTAAAACAATACTTTGTTTTAGGAGTCTCACTTGAAAACAGTTTGTAGTTACTTTTTCACTAGTGAAGACGTTTCAAACTACTCACTAAAGCTCTTCGAAGCAAGAGGTTTCAGAAAACATTGTTTTTCTGGAAATATACCGAATTGGTAGAGTAGGTAGCTATCAAAAACTCTGTATCGACGGGTTATTCGCGAAGTATCCTCTAGGAGGCTTATAGCACGGGTTGCTTTGTGCACCGTCTGCTACCGAGTTTTGAGGGTTGCACAGAAAAACATAAAACACCCCATTCCCCTCTATTGGAAATTGCTTGGAATAGGAAGGAAAGTATTATTCATTTTTTAAGTGATAAAATTCATTGGATTACCCATACTGGTCATGTCAGCATGCGGATACATATCCGTCCTTATGCCAAAAAAAAAAACTTTTCAAAAAAGCACTATCAAATGACTTCCGACGCATGTGTCTGACTTTAGTCCCGAAAGCTGTAATTGAATGCAGTTCAGTCGAAAAAAAAAATTTATCAGTAAAAGGTATGTAATTCAAATCTCCGCAATTGCGAATTAAAAGATAAAATATATAAAAGGAAAATAAACATTTATGAGAGGTCACTACCCTAATTATATCGGTGGCAAAAATGAGGGTAACCCATATTAACAATAAATTTGTAAAATTAGCATCCAAAAGTTCACTGCCACACTTCGGAAAAGCAGTACAATAACGTTCTGATCTAAAACAGAGTAAGTCATTCTGCAAACAAACAAGAAGATTAGAGTACATTCTGCACGTAGACGGAATATCGCAAAAAAATAACAGATGCGGGCAGCGCGCCGTTAGGTGCACTCCAGATTTTGGAACCGAATTCTAAGAACGCGATAGAACATAGGGTAAATAATCTAAGTATCAATGAAGATTTTACAAATAGACGAGACTTTGTCTGTACACTTATAATCGTATAATAAGATGATTGACAATCAAATAGACCCACGATTATAACTCGAAGGGTCTTGAAAATTTAGGTAATCTTGATATATCGCCATTTAAAGGATTTTCATAATGATAGAAAGAACAAATTATATTGGAGGGTTCGTGTTCTGGAAAATGCTTTCTGGTATTTACAATCTTTAAATTGATTTTGGAATGATTCTCTCTGTTTTTGTTTAGCGGTTCAATTTGTGAGACTCTAGATTTAGTCTTTGCTGGATCCTTGGGAGCTGTTGGTTGTCTTGCAAGGCTAGGATTTAAGTGCTTGAACCCGTCCACAGGCCGAACGCTACAAACTAAGGTCAGAATTCATATTTAGACTATCTGGACCTATATTAAATAAATACGGCGATCAAAACGAGGTCCAATTCCGAGGAAAGATGGAAATAAAATTCAATTTGTTAGATTAAACCATTAAAATTTGCACATATACCATTAGTCTGTGCGTGATATGCAGTGGTTGTGTGATATTTGATTCCTAAAGAGGCTAATTTTTCAATAACATTCTTCGGAACAAAACGAGAAGCATTATTGATACTCATTTTTTTAATTCGGCCCAGGTTAGTGACTAAAGTTTGAGCTAAATCTAAAAAATGTAAGGAACCATTATCTTGTGTTGCAACGGCATACTTTTAGTATGTACGATAAGCAATTGCAATAATACAAAGTTTATTACCAGATGATGTGTGTTGAAAAAGACCAAAAAGGGTACCCCATCTTGTAAAAGCTGTTACAGAAAGAACTGTATTCGTGTTTTAGAGATACCTGAGCCGTCTTTATCGTATGACAATGAGGAGAAACTCTAATAAAACCTTAAAATAATTGACTACTATCGAGATGTAAGTATTTTCGTTCACAATCTTTTCTAAATTTCCAATGCAACAATGAGCATTTCAAAGATGAACTTTTTCAGTGACTTCCTTAAAGACTTCTTCACTGAAAACAGTAGCTAAGTGATCTTTAATTCTAATAAGAAGTTGAATATCCTGAAAAATAACGTTAGCAACGATAAATTTAGAATTCCCATATTTTAGGAATTTCTTTACGTTGAAAAAAACTTTTTAATTAATAAGATCAACTTCAGACAAACCCTCAATTGGTTTGATGCGTTTGATTTGACTATCAGTTTCAACAACTTGCTGAGTTTCCAGTAATGTCCGATTTGCTTTTTCATCTGCCAAATTAGCGCTTCTTGATAAGAAATCAGGAATAACATGTTGTTTTCTAGGGTTATATTGAATATCAATTTCATTATATTCAATGATTTCAATAAATTTTGTAATTCTTCTTGCTGGATTAGATTTAGTTCTAAAATATTAAAAAGATTCATTATCAGTTCTTATAATAATTTTGCATCCTTGAATGTCTGTTTTACAAATGAATCAATGAATGAACAACCGACAAATATTCTCTCTCTTGAGCAGAATACTTTTGTTGTGCTTTGGAAAATTTTCTTGATTCAAAAGCAATACAATACAATCGATATTTTCGACTGTTCTCATTTGCATATGGTTAGAGTAACACGCAGCGAAAGCCAAGTCAGAAGTATCGGGTTCTAAAATGACAACTCTTTCAGGATCAAATGGCTTTAAAATAGGAGCAGTAGTTACTGTATTTTCATTGATGGGAAGCATTCAGTCAGAGAAGGATTCAATTCAGTTTTTATTCTTTGTTTAGGATAGTATACCAATAAATCAGTAAAGGGGGGGGCATCTGTTGAGAGAAATACTGGGTAAATTTTCTATCATATGAACATAGATTAGGAAAGCCTCTTATATCAGTAATTGAATCTGTTAAAGGCTAATTTCAGATTTTCTTAATTTTTGTACGAACGGTTTAGCTTCCTTCTGAAGAAAGAATATCTCCTAAGAATTTGAGTTCCTTTCAAAAGAATTTAGACTTCTTGACATTTAATTGAAGTGTTTCTTTTTCAAGTTGACTAAGGATCTCATTCATTTGAATGATATGATCAGCGTTTTTATGGCGGTAAACTTTATCATGTAGATAAACAATAACTTAAGTTAAATGGCCTAAAAGTTTCATGATAAATCATTGAGAGGTATAAGTGCCATTGAATAAGCCAAAAGGCAGTACATTGAATTGATAATGCCTGATTGGAAGAAATCGCTGGTTTGAGTTTACTATCATTATTTAAAGAAATTTGCTAGAGGACAATATTTCATATCTAAGCAAGTGAAGTATTTAGCCCATTGAGTGTGTTTAACCAAATATTAATAGCAGCCAAATTAAAATAATATCTAACATTAATAGCATTTACTTTCCTATAATGAACACAAAGTCAATAAGTTCTATCATCTTTTGGAACAAGAACTAAAGGAAAGTTCCAACTACTTTTAGTTTTATAAATTAATTCAGCTTCTAAGTTTGATTAAACAAGTTCATCAATGAATTTTTGTGGAAGAGGACTATAGTGGTAACTTCCAATATAGAATGGTGTTTCTGATGTTGTTTCAATAGTGAGCTTGAACAGTATTTCTTAAGGTAACCTTGGAGCTGAAATTTAATCATTGAAGTACGGAATTTTCCTAAGGTCAACCTCTTGTTCCTTATCCGGTATCGATGCTGAAAAATAAAATCTTCCTAGTTCATCAATGTTCACCCGATTCAAACTACAGTTTTCAGAATCATTAGAAAACATAAGGGAAAGTTTATCATAATTTTTTGCTCAAAACGTATGGTCGTAGAAAAATCTACTGTCAATAGGAGTATGGAAAGCTTTTATTGAACTTCCTGTCAAACAGAACACTTAATGTCAGGTAAAGCAAAGTTTGCAATAAATAATCGTAAAAAGACATCATTCTTGACTATCATTGCCCCTGTAAAGCCACGAACTGTTGGAGGGTTGCGCTCTAGCCATTTTGTTTCCAATCCTTTTAAAGATGATTCAAAAGATAGGTAAATTCAGCAGCAGTTCCAAAAAGAATTGTCATCGTTTTATCATTAATAGTAGAATTTAAGTTTCTATTAGAAAAGTTTGTGTTATTGGAGTTAATTGATCTAAAATGCTCATCTTCAAGAAAGGATTCCGAGGTGACTTCCTGCTCTGATTTTTCAAATGGGTGTTTTGTACTCCTTCTACCGCAATTCTGTAACTAGATTTTTTGTCATATCTCTTTTTGTATCTATAATTGGGATAGACTTTTGATTTTCTATTTGCGGCTTCAGTTTCAGCAATTGTTGGCTATTTTATACGCCAGATACAACTATTTCTGAAATGTGCTGGGAGATTAGAGAAATAACAAGGATTGTTTGGGGAACGAATTGCATTGAAGTTTTCCTTTCAATTCGCAAGATTAGTTGTTTCAAGATCAATGAACTCATAGATCTCATTGTCAATAATAACTTCATTTGAAAGAGCTGTAAAAACATCTCTTGACATGAACAAGTTTAGTAGTTTGTGGAACAGTTCAATAGTTGTTTTGGATGGAAATTTCGTTTCCAACCGAATTTGATGAGGAAATTCATTTCTAATTTCAGAAATGATTGTTAGTATCATGTAAGCACTAGAAACAATATTTAAAAGAAGACCTTCATAACAAATTTTAGATCGTGTAATATAATCAAGAACTTTTTCTTTTTCAGAGGGTTTAATTTCTTTGAGTTGTTCAATGAAAGTCCTATAATTTTGAAATGGGCCTATTGGTCGGAGAAGGACGGCAGAGGCTGCAGGACAAGAAGTACTTCTTAAACGATTTCTTGCAATACTTCTAATAAAATTAAACCATTCTAAATTCATACATTCTGGAATATAGGTTCAGGATTTCCAAGTACAGCCAGGTGACCGGTATACTCTACTGGCACAGGCCTGGCGCTATCAATTTGGCCGACAGCAATAGTAGTGCAAGCCTTGGTGATAAAACCCTTGTACCTGTGATGCCTACCGGAAAAGGAAGGAATACCCCTGGGGATACAGAGTCGGCGATAGTAATATGTCCAAACCTTACAATGGATGTTAGTAATCACATTTTACGGGTTTACACGTTTGTATGTTAAACAAGTATTGGGAGCGGGGGCTTACGGGTTAACAGTGATTATGGATTGTCTGCTTCCATTTTAGTACATAGAGCATGGAGATGCTTGAACTATTCTCCAGCTACAATGTTCCATGACATTGGATAGATATACTCGCCGGCTACCAATTATCTAACAAGTTCCCTAATCATCAAGACCGTAACTTGATTGTCATACACACGAGTGATTCAGATATACGGAGATCCCGGAGGGCTGGTTTCACGTTCCAATTTGTAATTATACAAAGGAATTATTAGTTCATATTTCTCTATGACGGATTAATATGTGGTTATCAACGACGTGAAGTCCTGTAATGGTTAACAGTTTTTGTCTAACAAGATGCTGTCTTTGGCTTGATTAGGGGAGATTGATTACTGAGTACGTACAAGAAGCTGATCATTAGTCCGACACCTAAATCTACAAAATGGAACAAAAAGTCGTCCTAGGTTCTATCAAACTGAAATTGTACTTGCACCTTATATCAGATTTTATGTGGACAATACTGACTTGTGGACTGAGATTAAGAGATGTAATTTCAACGTGAAATATAAGAGGTAGGGACTGATATGTTCCTTGGGGTTGGGGTCCCTAATAGTAACCGTACTGCTATACGTATGGAAAATACCCAGCACGAAATACGGGAGATATTTATTGCTGTTCAAGGTCCAAATTAATATAAATGGACCATAATTACTTTATTTTTATATAATTTTTTATATATAGGTTATGGAGATAATTGAATAGTAGTAGTAATAATAATATTTAAATTATAGATATGAAGATTTATATCCAATAAATCATACCTTAACCTATACATTTTAAAGAAGTCTCAATAGATTGTAATTTTAAAATTAAGTTTCTATCATCTCTACCGTCAACAATTAAGTTTTCTTTTAATTTTGGTGGTTTGAATTACTATCCATGCCAATACCAGAGGCTCCCATAGTTCTTGTTGTCTGATACACTATTGAGACTCATTATGCTCAAACATGTGACCCGGATGACTTTCAGTCGTTTCCGAGGACACTCGCACAGATGCGGATCCAGCTCAGGGTTGCCACAGAGAAAATCTTTATTGTCTCAGTCAAAAATAAAATAATGTCAATTGTTCTTCTCATTTATATTTTATATAGAGTTGAATTCATGTTTTTTTTCTTCAGCCATATAAGGTTATTAGCCTACTGCTGCTCCAAAAAATGTAAATCAGATTATCGTTAATTTAAATAGTATTAGAAATTAGCCTGTTTACTGTGTTTTATTTGTACATATTTTTGCAAATTTTGTAGTTAAAATTTAAAAAATATTGGGGACATCAATAGTGATCTTGGGTAAAACTTACTTTACCTGTATGAGGTGTTTATCGTTACAATTATTATTGTAGATTTTATTGCAATTTTAAAATGGTTCAAAAAGTTTAAGTATTTGGATATTTGTCTTTTAAAATTCTTCGATTTCATTTGAAATTACCTTTTATTTAGTACAAAATCCAAAGGCTAATCCATTCATAGTACTTTTGAAATTCAATCCAATTAATAACTGTTATACTACTAAACGTATTTTAATTCAATTTATATTTTCTAAATTAAAACATAATGCAATTCAAAATTTTAATCATCTTGGTGATCAATTCAATATCAATTGAAGTTGTTGATGTAAAAATAAGACTCCTACAAATGTTAATCATATTGGTGTTCAACTAAAAATCGGTTTCAAATTATTAAACTAAAGATTACTCATCTACAAATGGTAATGGTAGCTGAGTTAAATGAAAAGACAACTAAAAATCTTTAAAAACAAACAATTCATCAATTGTTTATTAATTTCTTATTTAATTACTTTGGTTTTTCTTTAATACAATAAATTAAGTTAAAAACTAATTCTACCTTCAATTAGTTATCATTTCTTTTATTAGTCACTTTTAAAATTGGCAAAACTACAAATTTTATTAGACCCACAGGACTGGTAATTAATCTCTAGTGTATGAGCACCTTGGTTTTAATGTTTACAATAGTCACGGTCTATTCACCATCCACTGCTGGAAAGCCGCACAGTGGCAAATTGTTACTATATGGTTTTAATAATTGAAATAGTGTTATATGACATTCTATATAAGAAGGTGATATCAGAGATTTCTTTAAAGAGATTTTTCTAAGTGTGGGTTGCCGAGTTTCAAAAGTATAGAAACTTAGTATGGTTAGGTTCCTATCTATTTCACTGGTCAAATAGAACTTTATGTGTGTAATTACTAATCACATTCCCTCACATATACCAGTGTGTCGTGTTTATTATTTGTCTACTAAGTGATCAATTTTGTGTTATTCAGGATTAGAACTAACAATTTTGTCATGATTTTAATTCCAAAATAAAACAAACAAAACGTATAATGGTTTGATTTATTATCTATCATCACATTTTGCAAAATAAAACAAAGCTGGTAATAACGGTGTTCACAACCCATAATTTCAGCTAGTTGTTGTATGACACTTTTTCATTGTTAAGAACCATTTTGCTCGACTTTTAAAAATATTAAAATATTTTCCAAATCCAACTAAACTTAATCTAACCGGCCCGTTCAGTAATAATTTATTCACAATTCCGTGTTAATTGATCTACCTAATTTTATTGTGTCACATAAAATTTTCAAAAACTGTTAATTCAATTTATCTTTCCAAATCTTAAGGAATTATCTTTGATATACTTATTTAGAAATCTTTCTTAATTATCTTCCTACTTTACTTTTAATGTTCAAATAGTTATTTTTCATGCCTGGTCAATATTATCCTATTGAATCTTTTTATGATTAATTTGCGAATGCAAATGCTTCTTCAACTTCTGTGCTCCAACTGTTATCAATTATAATCAAACTCGTTTAGATCCTATCAATTTTATTCAAACTAGATTGATTGTGTGATGATACTTGTGATTTTCAACTTAAAGATTCTAATTCTGATATCAATGTTATTACCCAAATATTACTCAGTGTCTTAGTACAATTCAAATGATTTAGTATGTGTTTATAATACAATTGTTCTAAATCATTTTTCGTTAGACTCTGATCAAACTTATTGGGTTACAAGTGATTTCTCTCGATCTTATTGAAAGGTTTATTATGATACTGTTTCAAGTATTGTTTCTGGATGGTTAACTATTAGGGTCCTCAAAAATATATATATTCCAGAAGACATTCAAAGTTCTCCTAAAAGCGTTTTCAATTATGTTTCAACTCTTCAATCGTATGGTACCACTATTCAAAAAGCGATTGGTAGAATGAATGCTACAACTGAATATGCAAGTTATGCTTTAAGAGATATTTTCTTGAACTTCCAGATAAAGAAGATGAGTTCCCACAATTTTTCAATCCTGAACTAAATGCTTTGAGATCCCTTTATACAATTCCTAGACTTAATTATGAACTTTAAAAATATCCTCAACTTGCTATATCTTTACTAAAACCTTTTCTCCAACATTTTCATTCTGAGAAGAATATTAGTTTTTCAGAAGTAAGTGAAATTATTGTCAAAGATAAATTAACTCATGTAATTTATCCGGAAAAACATTTAGCAAATACTTTTCAATTGGGTCGTAAATATGGTTATTTTGATGATACTGTTAAAGGTAATGATACTCCTTTTTCTAAAGATGAATCTTCTGTTGGTAAGAAATTTAAAGGTAACTCTAATAAGAAATCTTATTGCAAAAACTACAAAGTACATCATCTATGGGGTGCACATATTGCTCGTAATGATGATACTCCTGGTAAAGATGCTTCCTCTTCTGGGGTGTGTTTTTAATAATTATCTTCCGTTGCTGTCGTAGAGTCAGGTGCTTCTCATACAATTATAACTACAGATTTAGAACAACATTTTTTCAATTTCAGACCTTCAAACCTATTACTTATGCTCACTTTTGGAACTCAAACTACTACTACTGCTGTTGGTCATATTTCAATTAAAATAAAAGATACTGATACTGTTTATACTATATCTGCTGTTGTTGTTCCTTCAATTGATATAAATTTTATTTCTGTTAAACGATTGTGTAAGATCTATAACATCGCTGTTTCCTTTGATTGCTATGACGTTTTTATAAAAGATAAACTTAATGTTCGTCCAGTTGGTACATTTTCTTTAGATAAAATCGTTGTCACACAACTTCTATTTTTATACCAACTGATCATCCTCCAGGTATAATATCACCCAGGTATAATATCACCCATTTATAATGTTACTACTACTAATGCTACTTAATTACGAGAAGAACATTTAATAAATGGACATCCATCTGTTTCCATTATAAGAAATATGGGATATAAAATAACTATTCACAATGAAAGAGACATAAAACAATGTGATAATTCAACTAGAACCAAGATGAAACACTCATTTCAAACAAGTAATGTTGGAAATTCCTCGAGAAGGTTACTCCAAACTGCTCATATGTACACTATTGCTCCTTATACGTTAACTAATAAAACTAAACAGTGGTATGTAACCATGATGGATGATTACTCTGGATACGTATCTACCTTTAAGGTAGTCAATAAAGGACATATTGCAAAGACAGTTACAGATACAAATATTTTCTGGGAGAGACTTACTGGACTTAAACTTGGTGTTATCAAGAAACACAAGGGATGCCAATTCAATAAACTTGACGTAGGATATAAGCTTCCTCATGCTGCTTATAGTCCATATTTTAATGCACGAATTGAACGAGGTCAAAAGATTAAAAGAATCGTTGATTCATTACTACATACTGTTGCAGATAATATAAACGTATTAGAATACAAGACCTTATACTTATGGGTATGCTAGTTAAGACCTCGTTGGTATCATTCATCAACAAAACAGTCTCCACTTGAATTATTTGTAGGTAGAAAACCTCTTTACGTAATAAAACACCTAGAGTCATGGAAGATACTTAGATATGTTATAAAACGGGAAAGGTTCTTGCCTGTTTTATAGGTTTCCCTAACATTTCAGCTACATATAAGTTCTTATTACGTATTTATCCTATCAATGAAGTCATGACATTTGATCTAAACAGATCTTATACTCATTATACGTTAAATATAAAGAAGTCCCAGTTACAACTACAGATAATTAATAAACAGCTTTATATCCAACTTTTATTACAACGCTTAATCAGCCTTCTCATATATTCAATCCAACTTTCCTTTTAAGTGATTCAACTCAAATAGATCCTACTGATGTTATTGATCCAAAGAAATATAAAGATCCTATCAAGAATCCTAATTATCGACTGGCCATTGATATAGAAGTTCAAGAATTTATGAATCAAAATGTCTTTGAAGAAGTTGAATGTAAAATTATTAAAAGAATTCCAACGTCTCATACTCATAAATTTGTACGGATGTTTACACAAAAATATGATACTTTTAAAAATGCTACTAGACATAGGGCAAGGCTGGTGGAATTAGGCAATAGAGAAGGTCAATTATCTACTTCAACTGATTCTTATGTTAGGCATAAAAGCTCCTTTAGGTTTTACTTAAATTTCTCTCGAATTA
Source organism: Ascoidea asiatica (assembly GCA_001600695.1). NCBI lineage: Eukaryota > Fungi > Ascomycota > Saccharomycetes > Ascoideales > Ascoideaceae > Ascoidea > Ascoidea asiatica. Next base: position 768,234 of record BCKQ01000007.1, read on the forward strand.
AATCTTCAAGTATTTGGTGTGGATATCAGTGCAGCTTTTCTGATTGCTAATCCAGGAACATCAATATACTGCGGGACTCCTGAGGGGAAGGAACATATAATTAACTCAAATGTCTTATCTTTAACAAGGCCGCTTATGGATTTAAGGATTGTTCCTTAAATTTTTATCTTCATCTTCGACAACTCCTATCAACCATAACAATTGAAGATAACATACTAACTGAAAGTCAATCCAACTATAATATATACTATATTACTATCAATTATAAATCTAAGCTAATTCTAGCTTTTGATGATGAAGATTTCAGCTTAGTCGGTACCTCCTTTTACTGTAACTACTTCATTGCGCAACTTAAAAAGGTTTACCAGGTAAAACATACTTTTCAACTTGATTAAATTCTTGGCTGTCATCTTTCATATAAATCAGGATCCATCTCTATATCACAGACAGATTACATTACTACAACCCTACAAGAACAAGCCTGGGAATCAATCCCAACTGCTAAATCTGTATGTCATCTTACTCCTCCGACAGAATGGGCACCCTTAAGCTTACATACTATTCCTGTTTTAGATATTGAGATTCAAAGACTTTTAGGTCAGCTATTGTGGCTAGCTACCCAAACTAGAGCAGATGTTCTTTTTATGTCAGTTTAATATTCAGTTCTCCTTATACCAAATTGATATTAGCCCAAATCAAGCAAATCTGCCGTTATCTTGAATACACAAAAGATTATGGAATCCGTGTTACTAAAAGCTCAAGAAGTATCATATCATATTGTGATACAGGCTTGAATAATAATACTCAGCTTGGCTTTATTAAAACAATGGCTAATAATAATATTCAATGGAGTAGTTCTAAATGCAAAGTACCTGATACCTCAACATATATTGCTGAACTTTATGCTGCTACATCATTCATTGAGTCTACATTATGTTCCAAAGGTCTCAAAGAAGTACTGCAACTTTACTCTCAGATAATCTAGCTCTTGCTTCCGTTATTAAAGGTCATAATAATATTAAAAGTATGAGGCACTTCAAAAAGAGAATCAATAAACATAGAAAATTATATCAAACTAAATAATTTGAAATTAGTCATGTTCCTGGAATTTTAAATCCAGCGGATGTTTGAACAAAAGCTCTTCCTGGATCAAAATTGCTTTCACTATTGGAAGTAGATAGTTTTCAGAGTACTATTATCTGTTATTAATTTGTTTTTTATTTTCTTTTTTATTTTTATTTTTGTTTACGTTATGTTCAATTTTGTTATCTACAATATTTAATCTTTTTTTTTACTTAACATTTTGCATTAAAATTTGTCAAATAGTTTATCAAACTTTTCGAATAATGGTTAAGACGTGTTTATTATTTATTGTTACAGATTGTACTAACTTTTATATATCAATTATTTGGTGCTATTTATGTTTTATTTTATTTTATTTTGTTTACTATTATTCCTTGGGGCTCTCACCTATTTTCCCTGCTTTTTACTTTTCTTACTTATTCTTCTGTTTGTTTTGTTGTTTGTTCAATTGCCGACTACACTTCTGCGCGCGAGTGCGGTGTTGAAATAGTGGGCTGTGACATAGTTGATGGTTTCTGATAGCGTATGCAGACTCCCTCGGTGCATGTGAGTCCCGCATTACGTTCAGTAGTTTCCGAGGACAGTGACAGAGGTGAGCCAACTCCGGTTTGCGACCGAGAAAATATACATTGTCGCAATCAAACAGAAAAGAACTTAATTGTTCTTCTTTTTTTTATTTTATAGACAGCAGAATTTATGATCTTTTCCATCGACCATGCAAGAAGTATCTCTGCTTATTGCCATGATAGGCCAAACTAAAATACTTTCAACCTTTTGGTTCCCCCGTAGCAAACCCCGTCTGTATGTCACCAGATTTAATTTGAGTGGGAGCATAACTCCACTAAATAACCTCCGTCAATTAACTGAATCAGTTTTGTTATTTTGTCTGGGTTTTTGCAAACCTTGTGAAAGCCTTTCAATTCTGGGAACAGTGAATCTTATAGTTGGCAACCTAAGATTTACTTGTTTCATTTTGTCTTGGGCTATAAAAAATCGAGTATTAGCAGAACGATCAGTATTATTAGGATTTTAATCAGCAGCATTATTTCAACAGCTGTAGCATTACTTTTTTTCAAACCAGAACCATCTTCTAGTTCTTGTTTAGTTTCAAACAGAATAATTAACAGTTGTTTTTTAGAAAGAGAGGAGGTAATAGATTTAAGCATATTTTTAATAACATCTATATCAGATGTTTGTTGAGCAATGGTGGAACTTAACTTATCAAGGTGTTCACTATATTCAACAGTGTTTCATTCTTGATTTTTAAATTTTTCACTAATTAGATCTTAATTTGTTGATTGATTCACTGAGTAATCTAAGTTGTTCAGCCTTTTTGTTGCATGTTACTTCGTTTAATGGATTGTTGTCATTGAATTTTTTTGATAAAGATTTCCCGGTTTCGGGCATTATTATATGGTATTGAAATAGACTATGCAATAATGTGTTTAATTAGTTAAAGTTATATTAGTGATGAAACTAGCTGGTTTTCAAATTGATTTGTGATTTAGTTTAATTCATTATTTTTTTTTTTTTTTTTATAATTTGTTTGTTGTTTTAATTGTTTTATATTTCAATTTCCTTCTTTTTTTAAGTTGATTTTAAATTTTTAATTAAATTTAAGAGTTTAAAAGGAAATAACTCATAAAAAACAGAAGTTGAAATATTAGTAATATAACTAATTGGAAATAGAAAGAAATATCAAAGAAAGTATAGTAGTAATTTCCTTTATTGTGTCCCGTGTATAAAATTTGAAATTTGTATTAATTGTTACCTTGCGATGCCTAGAAGACTATGATTTCAAACAATGAGATAACTGAATTCCGATTAAATTACTTCTATTCACAAGTTAACCTCATCCCCGTACAGCTTACAACTAGGTTCTATACTAGCCATAACTCGCCTAAATACTATAGGGGGGATTAGATGTAACAGGATTAATCACTTTTCCAGATCCTGGTTTTGTTCATATAATAATAAGAGACCTAAACTCGTACTCTGACTTAGCTTCGAAGATAGAAAACAATAAAAAAATAAAATAATACTTATCTGTAATACGGAACTGATACTCCAAATTATTCAGTAAATCTAATTGTAGTTCAAAAAAAATATGTAATAACGTCCGGGAAGACATCTGATTCAATTTATAACAATTGGTAATTAAAATATGAAATATATAGAAATCAATTGAAAAATATGGGCAGTTACAGTCCTATTTATATTAGTAGGAAATAAGAGCGGGTCCGCCGTCTTAAACACAAATTTGTATAATTAGTATATGAAAGTTTACTCCCCATATTTAAGAAAAGAAATAAAATAAAGTTCTTGCCTACAAGACTATACGTTACTCTTAGAATAAACAGGAAGAATCCAGTACAATTGAGACGTAAACGGAACAGCGAAGAAGGTATAAATAATCCAAAACGTTCTTCGTCTGGAGTTTTTATGCCGATGGAAATACTAAGAACCCAAAGGATTGTTGTCGTGAAATAATTCATGCTTTCGTAGAAACTCTAGGAATAGCCTAGCATATTCCAATAAAAGAATAAAATGACTAACATTCAAAAGGACTTTGCCTGTCTTGTTGGAAACGGGTACCTCCAACTTCGATTTATAGTTAAGTTTTTCTTTTATCCTGTTATAACTAACGTTTGAAACAGAGAGTTTAGTATTTTTTTTAATGATGTTTAACATCTCATATTTTGATATTAGCATATTTTGAATTCCCATATTTCTTTAAGAATATTAATTTTTCTTCTTTTCAATATTTGATCTAGGCTGTCTCGGAAGCGGTTCGTGACGTGTCGGATCATCAGGAAATAAACGAAAATTAGATGTAGGCTCACCCTGAGGCAAACTCGAAGGATCTACTTTAACCGTGAAGACCCGACAAGGCTTACACCAACTGTTTGACAACAAGAGCCCTGAATTCATTATTGTCAACGGTGATTCGAATTAGCGATCTTTTAGAAACTCCTTCCCATTAGGGATAATCCTTTACGTTCGGGATAATAAACAAACTGTCCAAAATCTCAAGAGAATAATAGCATAGCTTTGGCCTGCGCTACTGACAACGGTAACTACTACACTTATTTTATTCGTTGTATCTTATGGAGATCAAACAAGGAAGCTAAGATGATCAGATTTAACTGTTAATCTCCTTGATTTATACGGGTTTTAATATTTCGAACGGTTGAACTTCATGGCTGAACTGGAGCATAGGTCACGCGACATCTGAGAGCGGCAGGCGCTCCTAAGCGCAAACGGCTAAAATACACGGTAACCTGGTAGAAGCAGAAAAAACAATTGGTTCTTTTTGTTGCTTTGTGATGGCGTATGCTGACAGCTATCAGAATTTTGAATTCATTAGACTCGTATTTCTACATGTTAGACTCTAGGTTGTATTGACAACAAATGGAGGAAACAAATTTTGTAAATCAAATACAATAAAACGAAAACTTGATAAGTGTAATAATAATAATAATAATAATCATAATAATAATAACTATAATGATAATACCATTAACTAATAAGAATAATAGTTATAAGAATTCATTTTATAATAATTCTATTGTACAATAATAATATTATTACTTATACGAATTTTAGCAATAGATATTCATCAAGCCAAACAATCGAATTGCAAAAAAAAGAAATACAACAGCTCTTCCAGTTATACAACTTTGGATCATACTATCCCTTGGAAGTTATCATTCAAAGAAAAAAAAAACTTTGTATTACATTAAATCAATTAGGAATATTAAATCTGTTATCCTACCTTATGTCTACTATAATTGTGTTTTTCGCTGAAAAAAAAAACTTTACTAGTTTCCTTTACTGCTTTTATCTCCTTCCAATAACTCAACTTTGCTCTCTAAAATGAAAGCAACGACTTTGATTGAGTCTAATGGATCATCAGTTGCAAATTCCAACAATAACAGCTTATCAGCTAAAATTTCAAAATCTTAGCTTGATGACAGTTTTTTTCATCTGCCAGTGTAGTAGCTCCTAGTTTCAATACCTGATACATATTGCTAAGAAGGTTCTGCTAACGACCTGCTGCAGCCTTTGTACTTAGGCAGTAGTTTTTTTTGGTATTTAAATCCGAACATCTTTCCTTATTCTCATGAAATGGTGGTTTAAAGTTAATTGAAATGAATTTTGTTACATCATCTAGGTATTTTGCAGAATTCGGTACGGCTGATGTGTTCAAGTTTTGTTGCTTATGCCCTTTTTAGATCACATCCATTCAATAACGGCCTTGCAAAAATTAAAGGGATGCTACCTGTTCTATTTTGGACTCCTTATCGGGCTGAAAAAATTGAGAACCATTGGAGAAAGATCTTCAATTGATGCTTTAATGCATACTTCGGTGCCATTTTAATTCATTCAATATCAAACAAATATTCGTGGAGTTTGACAGTAAAAAAACAGTTATTCCTGTAGTTACTTTGCAGCTACATAGTTTGCCACTCTCGTTGAAGTCATTCAAACAAAAACTTCTGTTACTCTAACTGGTATTTTTGGAACTGACTTCCAAATATCTCACCATTCTATTCAAACATCAAATGACTACTTCTATAAGAAAGTTGATAAAGAAATCTTTCGTACAAAAAATAAAAAGAGTTATCCAATAGACTATGACTCAGCGCCTACCATTACAGCTATTTCCAAAAGGGAGTTGGCTACCACAACAGACTCCAGTAAACAAAACAACAAGTAAAAGACACTTAATCATTCTCCACAAGTTGGACAGGAACATTCTTTCCTGGGAAACCTTTCGGAGAAAAACGATTTGATCAAATAGTTTCCAAGCCTTTTCATGGCTCAGGCAGATAGATCATCAGATGATTCTGCTTCACCTTACTGTTGGAAAAAATAAAGATGTAGATATGCTAGGGCATATATTGGTACCAACACCATAGGTGGTAAAGGTCTAAAAGACACGTATCTATGGTAGACGTGAAAGAGTTTTGTATTGTACAAGAATGTGTGTACACTAAGTATAATTATGCATAGAGATGCATAATTAAATTAAATATACATATTTTTGCATAAAGTTGCATTCAGTTGCCTGAAGAGTACATCCACTTATATGACCTTGCATGAATCTGTGTACAGGTGCACATATAGTCCGATGTCAAGTGATACTATATTCACATCGAACACGCCAACTGTGCTTAAGTTAGATATAGCATACAAAGTAGAAAAGACGCTGAGATTTGTACCAGCCATAGTCGTGGAACCTTTAAGAGCATATTAAAGCTAAGCCAGTAGGTACGAGCAGAATAAAAGAGGAGTTACGATTTATCGTGTATCCGGATAGAAATTAAATCCGAAAGGGCAATCGGATCCAGGCAGGGACGCCTTCTGGATGGATGGATTGCCTATGCGTAGTTTCATGTCAGATATGGTATACCTCTCACTGAGTATAACGAATTGTCTCCGAGTAAACAAGAGACAAGTGGAGCTAATCCCGTAAGAATCTATTCCGAGTGCAAGCTTCGGGATTAAATATTATTCCCGCCAATTAGTGCGATTATCAACCCCACTGGAAAGTGGGCTGATTGGTTTTACTATGGAAAAATTGAAATGTGAATTTCAATTTCTAAACAAGTTTTCAACCCTTTTTACAAGGTAAACTTGATTCCCACCCTGATTCTACGAAGGAATCCTGGGACTTTGGGGAATTCCCGAGAATTCTCGATAGTTCTGCGGGACCCCGTGGGAATCCTGAATTAATATAAAAGGAATCGATATCCTCTGATTTTTTTATATAATTTATTTAGTTTTCTTTTTAGATCATCGATTAGCACGAGTTAATTGATTAATACATAGTAAGTAAAACATTTGATTATATAATTCGAAATTGTAAATTTGTAAAATCGATGAGAATTCACAACACTTACAACCCACAAATTCCAGTCCTGTAGATCTACTGCTCATACTCTCAATTCAAAGGAAAAGAAAGTTTTACTGAAGAAAGTAGAAATGAGGCCGTTCATACAACTTAGAAAAAGGCAATAATACCTGTTGTTTCAAAACACCTAATTACCGCATTTATGATATTATCAGTCTTTACTTTTACTGGAAAAACATTATCCGAAGCAAAGAGAAAAGAAACAATCGCAAACTAAAAAGTAATAAGTTAATTTCCCAAACGAGAGATAGAAAGTTCAGTGCTTTCTTGTATCGTCTGGTCCAACAGGAAGATGTTGAAAGGTTCGGTAGTCAGTAGAAACTAACATTTACCTAAACAATGTATGATCTTGTTTTAAATCAGGAAATGGTTAACCCAATTAAATTAGGCGAAACAAGCCTTTGTGTGGCTAATGAAGATTACCTAACCATGTGATCTTTATAACATGTGACATCTGTTAGAAGAGTCACATGATCACCTAAAACATGCTCGGTTTATGTTTTAGGTAACTATTTAAGTTTTCTATATGCAAAGATGAAACTTAGTCATCTTCTTACCACTTTTATAGTTACTAAGACAAAATATACTTATATTTCTTATTGGTTATTGAGCCTATTTACTTTAATAAAATTTATAACTTAATATTTTTCCTTTTATAACAATTCTAATAATTCACTAAATTTTTAATAAAATTCAACTACCTTTCTTTAAATAACAATAATCAACTACAAATTAAATTCAATTTAGATAAATTCTAGTTCTTGTTTATTTTGTTTATGAATAAAAACATTATAGAACTTTCATATTTCTCAAAAATTAATTTTTTCTATCAGCGCTTAAGTTATTACATCTGCTTTAACTACCATATTAATCATCTTAATATATCATAATTGTTCTTTTATTATTCAGAAAATTCAAAGCAAAAATTAATCTAAAATTCAATTTAGAAAAAGTAAAGTTCTTGTTTATTTTGTTTATCAATTTAAATATTATAGATCTTCTATTGTCTTCATCAAAATTAAATTTTCAATCGGCGCTTAATTTATATTCTTAAATAATTCCCATTACTGTTGAATTCTACTCTAAATATCAATATTTTAGAAGTTATTAATTCTTGTTTATTCTGTGTATCGTTATAAATATTTTAGAATTTTTAATCTTTCGAATAGATATCTTAAATATTTTCACATCCAAGAGTTAAATTCAATAGTTTAAAACCTGAATCTTTATTAAAATTTTAGTTTTATTTTTACTTATTCTTATTTATTTTGTTTATCAATATAAATATTATAGAATTTGTATTTAATCTTACTAATTATTTTTCTTCTAAAAAAATCATTAATTAAAGAATCATTTGAATTCAATTAAAGTAACTTTCTATTTATAAAAGCATCAGAACTTTTGTGTTTCATCCTGATAAATAGTACTTATATTAATATCTGATTCCAATATCTAAAAACTTCTTTTAGTTTTACTTTAAACCATCTAAATTTCAAGTTTCCAAAATTATTACATATCATAATTCTTTCTTACTTACATTTCAAATTAAAGTATTTGCACCAAAAAAATAATCTTATTTAATAACACAATTCCCTTCAAATATTTCTGAATTCAATTTCTACTTTAATAAATTATATTAAATTCAAATTAATTTCTTGTTTATGTTGTTCATCAATATAAACATTTTAGAAATTTCTTTGTTTTAATTTTTTATTACTTCGGATCTTCAACCTAAATTTATTAACTTTACTTCTAAAAACTTATATTCAATACTTTATTAAATATTGAATACTTATTCAACTATTACAGACTTAATATTATCTTTTTCATCTGATTCTTACTAGTATTCTGACCTAATTTCTTAAAAATTTCTTGTTTAATTTGTTCATCATATTAAGTATCCTAGATTTTTCTAATTTAATTCGATCTCGGTTGCTCTTTGAATCAAACTTAGTTCTCATTCACTTATCTTAACAAAATGACTGATGTTCCTATTGATGGTAACTTTGATAAAACCCTTGTTAGTAAACTTAATGATGATGATGTTGATGAATACATTCAATTTATTTCAAAATTTCAAAAATTAAATCAATTCGTTCCTGCTTGTTCAAAAAATCCCTTCTCTATTTCCTTCATTCACTATCGTATAAACCCTTTTAGACTTATTACTGTCGAAGAAATCAATCAAAATGAAATTAATCAAGGTGTCTTCTTACAAGCCAAAATTATCGAGAATTATCAACTTTCTATGTAACCAGAAGAGAAAACTTTCATTGACATTGAAAGAGAAAATAGAACTGAAAGAAATCATTTCTTAAGAAATAATAAACCTAATAATCCTATTTTCTTTAATTATCCTAAAGAATTTTTCACTAAACCTTTTATTAAATCTCCTATTAAATTAATCGCAAATGATGTTACTTCAGAAAATGAAAATTCCAATAATGAAGATAATCAAATTGCAAAACTTCTTTTTGCAGTTATTAATTCTCCAGTCAAAAACTCTGATCATCTTGATACCTTTGTAGACAGAATCTTCTCTCTCCTTGAATCTTTTCAATTCATCACTAAAGATCCTTCTGGTGTCTTTCTTTTACAAAAGGACATTTCACCTCAAAATGAGGCTATCATTAAACAATTCTTGACTAATAATATTCAAGAAAATCTAGATTTCTCTACTCAACAACCAGTGGTTGATGATATTGAGTTTTCAAAAGTTAAAGTGCAAGTTTTAATCATGAAACTTCAAGAGAAAAAATTTGCCTTTCGAGACCCTTTAAATCAATTAGGTTCAATCATCAACTTCAAATTAAGAAATGAAGTTCTGAAAAGTGCTAATCTACTATGGCAGAAAATAAGAAAATTCTTTAGTAAAATCCTTTCATCTGACCACCAAGAATTAATCAAAGATCAAGATAATTATATCAAATTAACAAAAAAACTTTTCGATACAAATGTATGTAAGGTCATAGCTAAATATTTTATAGGAAACTATATTAGAAGCATTAATACAGATAATTACAACAGATATAAAGATAAATCTACCTCTTTATCATTAAATGATAATGTCAAATTCATTGTTGAATCCAATTTAATTCCTCCTCAATTATTAAAATCTAGAAATGCTGAAAATGACAAATTAATTATCCAAAAACTTAATAACAAAAGAGAATTTTCTACTGAAATTTCAGATGCTAATAAAACTGCTTTAGGTCAAAACTTTAATTCAAAAACTCATTCACTTAAAAGATTAAAAATCTCTTCTGTTGATGATAATTCTCAAGTTGTTGCTTTAATTAAAAAAACGAATTCATCTAATATTTTGTCTTCCAACACTGATACAGATGATCAAGATATTTTACTTATCTCAGAAATTGCTGCCCCTGAATTTTTTGCCCTTCCTTTAAAAACTATTCACGATGATGAGTTTTATCAATCTCATTCTGAAGGTCGTAAACTTTGCTCTAATTGTAGAGTTTTCAAACATCATCATTCGGTTTGTCCTATATTCCCTACAGACTTAACTAAATGCTTTAAAAAAAAATGAAAATTTTGAGAAAAAATTGTCTTTAAGCAAAATTCCTAACATGAATAATCCTTTCAAATTCAATTCTACTATTATTGAACTTGATTCTATTTCTATTCCTAGAGATTTTTTTGAAGATCTTCCTGATCTCTATAGAATTTCTTCCATCAAAATTCCAATAATATTTACTTCTGCTAATTATAAAAAATCTTTCAACTCAACTGACATTAAATTAGATTTTCATCCTACATTCAAATATTATGATTTTTCTAAATTAAATCTTCAATATAACGTCAATTGTACTAATAATTTTCCTTCAATTTTCATTAACAATATTACCTAAAACTTTATCCTGTTCTATTAAAGAAGATCTTTCTCTGGGAAATCCATTTTAAGATTTAGGTGTTGCTTTAACAGAATAAAAGATGTTTCTCCTTTTGATATTCCTGCTATTAATGAATCTATTTCTGAAATTAATACTATTAATACTATTAATAACGATGAGTCCTCCAAAGATAATCATCATCTTGATGATAATGATGATATTCATCTCCAAGACTCACCTCGTCTTAAAGCTACTAACAAATATGATTTAAGTGATGATATCCTTTCACTCATTGATTTCAATCAAGCTAATTCTTTACTTGCTAAAATGTATAATTCTGAAAGTTCTTTTAAATTGGACTCCACTGCTACTGGCCATAACCGAATTTTTATAACTCCTCCAAAACTTAATTATTCCCTTCAATTTTATAAAGACTTATTTACTCTTGATAAAAATACAAACACCATCAACTTCATTTTTGACCTTGATTTCAGCTTCGATGTCTTATTAATCAAAAATTTTATACAACAGATGAATATAATTTATTCAAACTTGCAAGCAAATCCGGTATATAATGCATTTAATGACTTCTATTACTGTGAATTTGCTTGTGATAAATTAGTTGATAATCGAGTTTCTGTTAACCCTTATGCCAACATTTATACTGCTATCTTACTTGAACATCTAATTTACAAATTAAAAAAGCATAATACTTCTAAGCATAGTTTTGAAAATCTATCTAAGGAATATAAACTTTCTTACAATGCTGCAATTTTGTTTCCAGGTAAAATTGCTTCTATATTTTCTGAAAAAATGTTTTTTGGATTTAAAAAATTAAAAGGATCTCCTGATAATAAAATTCAGTGTTATGTTCCTTCAAACTCTATTTTACCTATTCTCCTTAATAAATATGGTAATATTATCAATACTGATGAATCATATAATAAATATCATACAAATACTTCAGTGTTATCTTTAGTGGTTTTATCAGACAAAACTTTTATTCCAGCTAATGCTAATCTTATAATTCACTCTTCTAATTCTAAACTTGATAATAAAAATAAATCTTCCTCCACTAAAACTGAGAATTCACATAAAAATAACTCCTCTTCTGATTTTACATCAAATTCTAATTTTTATAAAAGTGCTAATAATTTCAATAAAAATAACAAAACTTACTACAGGGCGAGGCCTTACTAAGATCAATACCTTCACATCTATTAATTCTATTAAAAAAGTTAAACTTAATAATCTTGCTTCAAATTCAACAAATTGCTTTTCAATACTTTTAGATTCAGGTGCTGATCTTAGTGTAACTGGAAATAATTATATATTACATAATTATGTAACTTGTAACTCTTCAAATATTAAAACCATTTACAATTATTCTCGTTCTCCTATTCAATTAATTGGAAAAGGTGATATCATTGGATATATTGTAGTTAATAATAAAAGTATAAAGATGACTTTCTCAAGTGTTTACTATTCTCCCGATGGTTCTGATACTGTTATAACTCCTCTTCAACATTCTGATATTATTGGTTTTAAGACTGATAAATTTGGCCTTGAGTGTTGGACCTATGATGATAATAATAACAAATTAATCATTGCCAATTGTCAATTAAATAACACGTCAACTAGTTTTGGTTTAAATTTTTTCAAATCCTATAATTCTGGCTTAAATGATTTCATTGAGAGTAACTCTAATTTCAGAATCAACTCGTTAAAAAATAACTTTCAAATCCATCATAAATTCAATCATCTTCCTATTACTAGTATAATCAAACTCATTGATTGCAATGCAATTAACCACAAAAATCTTAACATTTCTAATAAAGACTTTACTTATCTGTCAAAGAAATAATACTAATGATAAAATTGCTTCTAAATCAACATTTGTTGCTACTAAACCTAATCAAATTATTCAAGTTGATGCTATCGCTCCCATATCTCCTATTAGTATCACAGGTTATAAATACATTCTAGTTATTGTTGATAAATTCACAAAGTTTATTTATGCTAAACCTATACACTATAAAGGAGAATCTGCTATATATTTAACATTTTTTCTTAACCATCTACAAAACATATTCCAATATAAAGCTACCTATTTACTGAGCGATCAAGGTGCAGAATTTGTAAATAATTTAATTAATCAAAAATTGTTCTTGGATGGAACTGATCAAGATCTACTTTTGGTTATAGAAGTATTCAAAATGGTGTTGCTGAAAGAGCTAATAGAACCTTGTTCACTATATGTAGAACCTTATTAAATTCTTCTGGTCTTCCTGATGAATTCTGGGAATTTGCTATTTTTGCTTCAATGGTTAGGCATAACAAATCTCTAAAATAATAATAACAAAATTACTCCCCTCGAATTGCAATATAACTATAAACCTTCAATTCACCAACTTTATGAATTTGGTTCATTAATTTTTACAACTCAAGTGTCTTTTAGACTCCAAAGTTCTAAAACTTCTAAACAACGTAGAGGCATTTATCTTTGTGAAAATAGATCTGAACTAGGTCACCTTTATTTGAATCTTGATTTTATGAAAATCATGATTACAGTTGTCATAAATCAAGACAAAAAACAGAGACTATTCAAAGATCTCAACATAACATTAGATTTAAACAAAATTCAGATAATTCCTCCTGATTCAAAAAGAAATTCAATCCATTCTGTATCTGCCTATCCTAATGACTTTCAACCTCCAATTAAAGTTTCATTCAAAAAATCAAATTACTATGAAACTAAAGGGTACTTTCCTGATTATAAACTTAGAATTTCCAATAATGGGTCTGATAATTCATCTAATAAATTTATTGATGTTAATGAAAACTCTTTACTGAATACCATTACCTCTGACTTCATTAATAGATCTAATACCTCTTGTATTAATAATATAAATGTTTTCCCTTCCTGTTTACCAAAAAAACCCACCAAACTTTCTCCTTCAAATCAGGTTACATTCAATTTTGCTACATCTATACAACTTGTCAATAAAAATAAATTTCCTCAAAGAAAAATTCCTTCTTATCAGTCAATTGAAAATAAAACTAACACCTTCATCGCTGAAATTTTACAAAACTCAATTGACTCCACTCCTAAACCTCCTTCGGTTTTTTCTATCTCACCTAGTTTAATAAACTCACCGTTGAAACATGACTTAAATGATTCTGATGCAAACGTCTCTAATAATAATTCTTTTCCAAAAAATTTGGATAAAAATAATTCTAAATCTGAATTGAATAAATTTAATCTTGAGCTATCTAATGAAAACTCTTTAACTCCTAATCCAGCTTCTTTATCTAATCAAGTAACATCTTCTGATAAAGTTTCTATTTTCCCTATTAATAAAAATTTTAAATCGTCAAATACAGATTTTATTAAACCTTCCTTTCAAAATGAAAACTCTACTACAACTCCCTGTAAAAATTTTTCTGATAAAATCTCCAATCATAATGGCTCCATATCTCTTATTCCGGTATTCATTTTTAATAAACATATTTCTTCTGATGATCTTAATCCAATCCTAAACTATAACAATAACTTACTATCTCAAATCTCTAAATTTAATTTTAATAAATCTACTGTTAATTGTTTATTAGACTCTGAGTTATCTCAAAATGACCTTTGTTCCGTATTCAATAAAAACTACAATAATACGGATAAACGTTTTTCAAATTATACAATCCATGAAGCTATTCCAATCGAGAATGATGGTTCATTCCTAACGGCTGTTTCTGTTGAGGAAGAACTTCTCCATTCATATCAGTTCAATACATTAGATGAAGTATTAATAAATGGAAAATTTTCCTCTGAATCAAAAAAATTTTTCAATAAGTTCTGTCAAACAGCTCTTCCTTTTGGATCATATTCTTTGTATGAAATTTTAGATCAGAATATTGGAGGAATCTTTATAAGGAACATCAAACAATTAAATCAGGAACCAGTAAATTTCAAGGCAATTCAAGATTTACCATCCAATATTCAAAAACTTTGGCTTGAAGCTTGTACTCGTGAATTCAATTCCTTCAATGAATTCAAAGTTTGGGAACTAATTCCAAAACCTATCAATAAAGTTCGAATTTTGAGAGGAAGATGGATACTTAAAATGAAGTATATTCCTGAATTAAAACCAAAAGCAAGATGGGTGATTCAAGGTCATCGTCAAAAACCTGGCAGAGATTTCGGTGAGACTTATGCACCTGTGTGTCCTAATGAGATTTTTCTCACATTAATTACAATATGTGCTCAAAAAAATTGGTTTATTGAAACTGGAGATGTTCCTTCCGCCTTTCTGAGAGGCAAAATTAAAGAAACACTTTATGTTCATGAACCTGAAGGGTTTATTAACAAACAATACCCTAATTATATATACAAAATAACTGGTAGTATTTACGGTCTGCATCAAGCACCAACAGAATGGTATCTACAATTAAAGGATCAGTTAGAGTCTTAATTCTACACTCAAGATGAAAAGGTTTCCTGTATATTTTATAAATCTTCTATCTTTGGTCTAATATTAGTTGCTCTCCATGTTGACGAAATTATCTTTACTGCTTCTTCAATGAAACCAATGGAAATTATTAAAACTGATTTTAAACAATTATTTGATATCAACTTATTAGGTGAAATGAAAAAGTTTCCTGGACTACAAATTGATTATAACAGAGAAAAGGGCTATATATGCTTAAATCAAGAAAAATATTCTCATCAAATAATAGATACTTTCTTAATCAATACAAACAAAGATAATATAAATGTACCTTATAATGACTCATTTAAAACTCTTAAAATAATTCCTGAAAAAGATAAAAATTTTAAACAAATGAAAAGATTTCCTTGTGCCCAAATAGTTGGAAGTTTGATTCACTTATCTAGATTTTCGCGACCAGACATAACACAATCTGTGCACATTCTAACCAGACATATGGTGAATTATAATCAATCTCACTAAATATGTGCTTTACATATCCTAAAATATATAAGGAATTCAATCACATTGGGCCCTACTTTCATAGATCTAATGAAAATAAATTAATTACCTTCTCTGATGCCAATTATGCTGCTGGCGCTCAATCTCTTATTGGTACTATTACAATGTATGGTAATATACCTTTGAACTGGGGTTCTAAATTTCAAGCTGTTCCTCTTCGATCTTCCTCAGATTCAGAACTGCAAGCTCTTGCATATACGTCTAACAACACCAGATACCTTGCGTGGTTCATCTCAAGACTTGATTCTTTCACATATTCAGAGGATACAATTAGTTTTAACAAAAAAACAAATTTTAACTCGAGTTTCCAATTACCTATTATAAATAGTTTACCCATCAAAATTTTTCCTATTACAATTTTTGTTGATAATAAAGGTGCTATTTATTGGACAACTGATAGTGGGAAACTTAAAGCTAAAGCTCATATCGAACAAAGGTTTTTATTCATTTCTGACAGAATCTATAAAAAAGAACAAAAAGTCGAATATGTTAACACTTTAAATAATATTGCTGATATTTTTACAAAATGTCCCACTCATGCAACCTTTCATCATTTAGCTCAATTCATAGTTTCTAAACCACCAATTAGAATTCCTGAAATTTAATATTTATATGCCTGATTAGACTGGTTTATTGATAGTTGTCTTCTGGAATCGCTACATGTTTATTTAAATGCTCTGTCAACCTAAGTGCAATTCTTAACTTCCTACTCAATTCTGAAATAAGACTGTTTTGATAAATTGCTTCAATGCTTAATAAAAAATTTAAGTTTTAAATCAGATACATCTACAAATTAGATTAATTTAATAACTATCAGATTTATCTAATTATAATTTGTTTTTCTGTTAATGTTCTGATTTTGAACTTATTACATTTGGGCTTATTTATGTTGCTCCACCATAGCTTATCACCTTCTTCTGGCTCTTGTCTCTTCAACTATTGTTTAAAAAATTTAATGTTCTCGGTTTATGGAGGTGCATTTCAATTCAATCTCAATTAAGTTTTTTCCTGCTTATATTTATTTTAATCTTCTTTGTTTTTGCTTCAATTCTTCTGCCTTCTTATTTCTTTTTTCTCCTCAGTTGTTATTTACTGGTAAAGAAAGATTTTCTATTGTTTTACTATTCGCATGATTATTTGTTGCAACAACCCTTACTCCATGATATATTCCTTATTAGAATATGGAGGTGAAGCTCATTGAGTAAGGCACACTACTTTACTTTTTAAAAGCTCACTCTCCTTAACTGTCATCATCCACCAAAAATTCCTGTTTATGGAGGTGAATTAAATTAGGCTAAGCAAGCCTTTGTGTGGCTAATGAAGTTTACCTAAATATGAGATCTTTATATCATGTGACATCTGTTAGAATAGTCACATGATCACCTAAAACATGCTCGGTTTATATTTTAGGTAATTATTTAAGTTGTCTATCCGCAAAGATGAAACTTAGTCATCTTCTTACCACTTTTATAGTTAGTAAGACAAAATATACTTATAATTCTTATTAAACCACTGGATTTCTGAAAAGCTATTCCTAGGAAGATGTTCAGCCTCAATAAAAGATTGAGACTCTCGGAAGAAGCATTAGTCACTACTGAAAATATGTTTATTACGAATGCTGCTAGCTAATTCGTAGAAAGGGTACGTAGAATACATGAAAAGTATTTCGTATTGGCAACCAGTTATTTTGCAAACAAAAACGGTTACTTCATATTTACGAAATAGCAGAGGTAACACTTCGGTTCCCTCAGCCAGAAGGAAGGTGTAACAAGATATCCCAGATTGTTGGAACGGGCTGAAACAAATGTTTTACAATGTTCATAATAGATTTTTAAACTCAAAAAAACTTCGCTGCTGGATATGCCTATAAAAGTCGGTTTTTAATGCAGTCGGAGAGGTAAACTTTATTAAGTCTTCCCAAAGCTTTGAAGTAGTACAGGTTGTCTTAATGGATATGAGAAGCAGTCGGTCAATTAAAGAATATCAGTTATTGCTTCAGCCAAATAAGTTGTTTGCAGATATTAGCCGCAAAAAGAAAACTATATTATTGAAATCATAGATCAAATTTGAAATTCTTACACAGAAAAATATATTGAGAACAAACATCATGATTCAAAGGCATATAAGTGTGCTGCATTGGTGGAACAGATTATGCGTAAGCTTTTTAATAATGTTAACACAACATCAATCCTGCAACTGAACAACAGTGCAGACTTTAGTAATAAGCAATTCGACGATCAAGGTAAGGAACATCAAAATAAGTCCAGTACGAGCAAGAAATCCAAAGGCGAACAGGTTTATCAAAAGTTTACCTCCTATTTAGAGTAGAGATAGGTAGAATAATCAATACCTATGAAAGTAGCAATTGGTCTAGATTTCTTGATGATGCTGTGTATTAGATAAATAACAACTATAGCGGTCCAATTGGTGTTACACCGTCTCAAGCTCTATATGTCCATCGCCAAAAATTATCCTATATCAATTTTTGCAAAGAAAAAAACTAAAAAAACTCGGTCAATCTGTGCTACTGAACTTCGAAACAACTCGGAAATGTATTCCTCAGAAAATTGATCTAATTCCCCTATAATTATTACTATAAATAACAGGTACATAATGCTATCAGATAAGCAAAGCAATGTTCCAACTGCCAGGAAAACCATCTGTTTATATGAGAAGGTAAAGGTGACATCCAATAAACAAGATACTGCTGTAAGAATATGTGACAATCTTGATTTGGATATTTGATAAAAATTATGCAGAGTTCCCAAGAGGAAACAAAAATGTTTTAAACAGTTGCATATAGAACCGGAATCTCAGAAAATGCTTTTATGTACTCTTAAATTGAAAAGATGAGAGCGGACATGGATGTTGGTTTTTCTCTATCGGCAGATGCGTTTACACAAAATGTCATTTGACGAAGTGTTACGAAACGCATTTTACTTTCCAATGAATTGGATTCAGGTAAACTTTATGTTCTCCAAAAAGAACCAAAAAATTTCAAAATAATTAAATCCTATGATTGTGTTTTAGTGTGCAGAGAAAGATGTGGGTGCAGAAAAAAAAAAGGTCGAGTACTCCTTACTATACAGTAATCAGAACAGCATGGATCCAATCAATTGTCGGCATTACAAACCTGGTAAGAAGGTATTTACTTCCGATAGGGTGGAGGTTGTTGTTAATAAAAGGAACAAAACAATTTTCAGTGTTAAATTCTCCTAGTAAAAGTTAGATGATTTGTATGTACGAGTTACCTATAATTTTATAACATGTATACAAATAAAGCCAAACGGTAGCTTTACCGTTCATACGTTTAACGAGTTCTCGTTACAGAGACGAAACAAAAAAATGATTCTAGCAAACCGGTACTAATAAGAGATATTGTGCAAACATAATGTTCAATCTATTTATGTATGCGCCTTTCCTAAATTACTTCGAACAAATGTTATTTGAAATTCCTATCGCTTTAAAAATCGAAACTGTCTACTAATCCAATCAGCCCAAGCCCATAATATAAGTGCTCACTTTTTCCAGGTACTGCCTAAACAGTTGCCCACGAATGTTACTGATAGTTAAAAAAGTGCTTATACGATGAGTGGGGAAGATTAAGGGCAAAAAGCTTCGCGCTGGCTCATTCGGTTGAAAAATTTTAAGAGTTCTGCTTACGAGGTTCCGGTTTGTGTACGTTTGAATATTTCTTCTATCCTGAATTAATTAAACGCGGCTCAGTTAAAGTTGTATCCCAGTGATCAGTATTAGGTCAATTCTTTTGGGCATAAGTTTCCAAGGATATTACAGTTCTGAGTTGGATATATAGTGATTGCCAATCTAGGCTCCTCCCTGAATGTCCTTACGAAACGCTTTGTTGTTCTGGAAGTTCATGTCAGCTGACTTTCACTTTTTTAACATTAAAGACTCGCAGTATTTCGAAGAACGGAACAGCATTCCAACTGAATAGGCACGGGATTTATGAGTCGGTAGATGTTCTAACCGTTTGGATCTAGTATGATACTGATAATTCACTGCTTGCCCAACGCTACTATGGAAACGAATACTCCCGTGAAGCTGTAGTTCGCGACCACTTGATTATTTTCTTGAATTATTTTGAGATCCCGATTGGAACCGGAGCTTCGTGGTTAGACACGAGAAATTTGTATTACCTTGAGATATTGAGTGTCTGCATTAGTCCTGTACCAGCTATATCCAGAATGAGTTATCAGTGTAATTCCCCTCCAATCATAACCTGAATGTTGTATGTTTTTAGGTCATTGGATTGGGGTACACAGCAATAAGGCTGCTTAGTTAAAATATCTTTTAATTTTTAAATGTTTTTAAACGAATAATCAGTATGGTTAAGGAAGCTTAACCGCTCCGCTTGTACTAACTCTATGAATTTTGGTTATTTAAGATTGTCCGAACGGATTTAAACCAAAACATGATCACAGCATCATAATGGATGTGATATGGACATGTTTTTCGCAGTAAATTTTGAAATAAAATTTATTATACTATTGAGCTGCCGGCCAGCCTCAAGTTTTGTCAGACCTTTATATATATGGCTGGTTACGTCAGTAAAGGTATTAGAAATACGCATATAAATCGCCATATTCGTTATATGGTTTCAGGTCAAGCAACAGCCGATTAGAGGGATAATAAATATGTCACACCTGCAATATGATGTTTTTATTTTATGAACAATATGAACTGTTTCTATCAATGAATACTCTTCAATTTGGGCACGTGCTATAGAACCTCAGAGCAGCAATGAATAAATAAATCTGCTTCACTAATCAATTATAATGTAAACGTCGCAATGTTGGAAAACTACATTTCGAAATTTGTACCTGGAAGTATGATCCCCCTCATACTGACTTCCCCCGGAGACACCAGTAATGGCTATCTAAAGTTTGAATTATTTTAGGGGAGAAAGAAGTTTTCTCAAAAGTTAACTAATGGTAGCAAAAACAGCATGCTATTTAAAAATTTGGTAGCTTATTATGTTAACAATATGAAACAATTGTCAAAACTTTGTGGAATTTTTGTATATCTGTCAAAGTATTATGAGACCAAATTTTGTAGCTATTCAGGCGTAAAAGGCATAGATAATGGTTCACTGAGTACGTTTCCAGGTTTTATTGTAAAAGCGTTTTCCTATTTTTCGGTAATCCACACCCATGTGGTATCAAGTTCTGTTAGGGCCTTTGTTTCAGTTCGTTACCCTTCAATTCCCCCCAAAAGGGCTTAAAAATTGTTGCGTTTTATTTTCTTAGCAAAACTGTGGAGTTTTTAAGCAGAAGGTATAATTGATTTTAGACAGTGATTTCATGCAGGTAGGCTTCCTGAAATGGAAACATACATAGTCTCTCGGAGTAATCACGTAACCGTACCGACATCATTGAAGACAATTATGCATAAAAACCGTTTGTGGCCTGGAAAAGGCAAGTTTTTACTTTATTAGTAGCCGGTGAGTACGGTGGCTTGAGCGATGCTCAAAATTCATTCGTTAACAGTTAACACATTTCTTACCATATTTGGGATTCCTGCAGCATCATATGTGGTTTTGAATCCTTGAAATTAGATTTGGAGCTTGGTCAATAACTTTTGTCAATCCCTTAAGATATGAATGGTACTCTTCAGACATTTAAACGGTTACTGCTGTTTTCCATGAGATTTATTCAATGAACGAAACTTTGTTCGTATAGCGTAGCGGTAAAAAGCTTCCTTGCCGAGTCAATTTTGGACGAGTTACTAATCCGGTTGGAACTGGTATTCGCAGTTTTTGTTATTTTGGACATTGATGACAATCCAGAAACCAACTTTGCCAAAATAGTAACGGTAGCCTTATAAACTGGGTTTTCATCGAACTGTACGTCACATGAAACTATTATCCTACTACGAGAACCAGAATTTAGGCCAACTGACTTAAGTTGTTTTCTCTTTAAGTACGTGGCGGTTTTAACTGCGATATAAATGTATTGCTGTACTTTCAGAACTTTGTTTAGTGCTATCCCTTGATTTGTTGTATTGTACATACTTTGGACATTTAGTGAAGTACGATGCATCCCAGACTTTGGAAGAGTAAGGTGCTATCTCAAAAGCTTCAGCTAAAATAATTCAGGTACAACGTTTTGAACGAGAATAATAAGGAATTGCTCATATGTCCTAAAAATTATAACCCCAGCAAAACTTTTTTCTAGCAAAGTACAAGTTTGCTTCTTCACGACCTGACATTTGCATTCAAAAAATCAGATATAACCTGACGATGCTAATTGAAGTGTTATTTTATGCATCAATGTGATAATGAAAAACATTCATGGTTTTAAGCAAAAAAGGCGAAGAGGATAATAGAATATTATGTGCAATAAACAAAACCGATTCCACACAGTATAAAAAAGTGAATTAAATTAAAGCACTTCATGTACCGTCATGTTTCTCACTGTCAATTAAATATACATTTATTAGATAAAACGAGATCTTGTTTGTCAGAATCAAAAAAAAAATTTAATGGCGAACATTCTTTATGGCAGGTGCAATAAAAAGGGGGTTAACTGAACAAACGGACTAACTAAACTTGCGAAAGCCTTTACCACATCGACAGCTGCCTAACTGCAGGTTGAACTCAACAACATGCGAATCGAATAATGTTATTACAGAGTAACTGTAACATTGTCACTTGCCAATGAAACTTAGGAACCGAGATTTGGTGATACTCTGTGAAAAGTATCTTTGATATATATATACAGTTGGAAACCTACCTACTAGACTGAATGCATATGTAACCTGCTCGCATCACATAATACACAAAGATAGTTGTAAATCTATTGCACTTCATAAATATTAGGGGAAAAAAATGGGTTAACTTCAAAGTGTATTAAACATATTGAAAAATGCTTTTGACGGTAGCCCATAAATAGGAAAATACAAGCATCTGAATATGGGATCTGAAAACGTTTGACTAAACATTCGGAAAAAAACGGTCAAATATGAATGGTAAAGTTACTTTAACTTTCAAGTCCAGCATCATATGTTTGAAAAATTAGATGAAATATGGAGTTATGTACTTGAAATCAGGTTCAGGAATATTGTTTTAATAATTACGCATAATATAATAACAATTTAGCACTATTATACCCGTTTTCTAATCAACTTCTGTGATTAAGCGGAGCTTTGACATGATGATATTTTTCCAATTCTTGCATACCAATCCTACGAACTTTGATGAGTTTACAAACTTGTACAGCAAGTTTAACTGTACTTGCGTACATTAATGGTATTGACTATTATTGCTTACAGAGGTAAAACTTCTGCACTCCTTCTACCAATTTGTGGTTGACTAACCTGGGGTTATTGAAAACCATGGTGGTCTGATGACGACGTGAAAAAAAAATATATTTTCATATTGCTTTTGGTAGGATCTAACATTCTATTTTTACGTCATTAACTTTAGATTGCTTGTTTTGATATTGATTGTAATTGTATAGAGTATCACCACATAGTAAAAATAGTATATGTTTATAGATTAGTAAATTATCGTAATGAATGAAACATAATTACAAGGTACACTATATTTTGATAAACCTTTCTATATATTTATAAAAATTACTAGATTATTTTACGGATTGCGATAACGTAATAAGGAGTAACCCTATTTTTCAGAATTGTAAGTTCCGTAGATTCAAGTGATGTCCATAAGGTTAGTGATATTTACTCCTGGGAGCCTTAGGTACTAGACACAGTGAGCTTTGGTTGTATTTACATAAATGAGCGTTTTATTTTCCAAAAACCAGTAGGAAGCCGCTTCTAATTTTCTATGGTCAACTGATCATCGTTCCCTTTATCAGGTGGAAAACAATTGCCGATTAAAAAGTCAGGCGGCAGTCTTAGGCTTTCGCTTTCAACCCTCAAAACTCGTTGGCGCACAGCGCACGAAGCGATCAGTGCAATGAGCCTCCCGAGAATATTGCGGAAATAATGAGCCGATACAGTGCCTTTTGTTGAGTACCTGTGCTATGAATTGTCCATATTTCCAAAGGAAAACACTTTTTTTACAGGACCCTTGATTCAAAAAACCGGTTGTTAAGTTTGAAAAGGTTTTCATCACGGAAGAATTAGCTATAAGTTGTTTGAACCTCATGATGAGATACACCAAATATGACTTATATCCATATGTCTCGGTCAAAAACAAAGTATTTTTTTAGTTGGGGAAGATCTCTTGATCATATAAAATAAAAAGTCTTTTAGTTCACCCTGTCTCGCTCAAGTAGAAGTGTCGCTCAGAAACAACAACATATCTATACCGTGGAGTACCTTATATCAATCGAGACGAATAATTGTAGTTATGTTTGAAATTATCGATACTATTAAATTTTATTCTAATGAGAATTATTTGAGTCTCAGTACTAGCAGAAAATGACATGGCTAAAAGACTCCATCGTGGATCCCAGAAACACCCTTTTTTACTCCATTTAAAATCAGGGTAATGTAGGACTACACAGACGCCGGACTATAATTATTTGCAGTGTTTCACTGAACCACACCACGGGTATTGATAATTTGGATTTGAAGATAGAATGATCATTGCATATAGTCCAGCAGCAAATATGCGTACTTTAGAATCTGAATTTCACCACCCTTTTTCAACTTTCGAGTTTTGCTATTTTAGTAACAAAGTAAACCAAAAACAAGAATAAAGCCACGCTTTTGCCATATGCGCCGGAACTGCCAAATTTACCGAACATGGCATCTTTAAAGTCGCCAGAAAAGGCAGGTTTTCAATTACTTTCTCAAGCCGATTTTTAATTGCTGCCTCAATAAAGAGATTAGAACCCATGGTTCCTGGGACAATTTTGTGGACTTAGATGTCCGACGGTTGAAATCTAATTGATTAAACATTTTAAAGAGAGTTTTTTCAATGCAATTTCAATCAATATTAGACTAGTTAATTATATTTCAACTTGACACATAAAATAGCAAGTTAAAATACTCGAACAGAAACAGTATATCACTAAACTATTAAACAAACATTTATCCAAATGAACTTCCGCTTTACACAATAATAAGAAAAACAATTTGAAATACAATATCACAGTAGAAAAAAAATACAGTCAATTAATTGAACCAAGAAGAAGAGTTTGACATAGAGCAGCAAAAAAAATTAAAAAAGGATAGTCCATTCAGTCCAGAAAAAAAGAATAAAAATGAAAGGAAATAACGTGCTTAGTATGAAGCAATTCAAAGTATTGGATCCATTAGGGGTACGTTACAAATGCAAATCAAAATTATTTTCTGAGTCATTTCCGTCACTTATAATAATGATTTTAACATTTTCTGGAATAAGAAATTTATCTTGTTTTGGCTTTTTTATTTTTTATTTTTCTTCCCATCTTGATTTTATTTATTGTTCCGTTTGCTTATTGGTTATTTGTGTTTTGTTGGGTGGATTCATGTCGAATTGTTGCAATAATTATTTGGTTACATTTTTGCTATGCCCCATGGTTCTAACTGGTATCAAGTCTGTAAGGGTTGTTGACAATGAATCGGAAACGCTTCTTTTATTTTAAATTCTATTATCATCCTTAGTTTCAAGATTCCATAAATAATATTGAAGGTTTTCAACACAAGCGGTCGTCGAGGATTGGGACCTGTGCTTAATGGCTTGGTGGATGCTGAAAGTGGACAAGATTCTTTCGGCGATTGTGCAGATAAAGGTCTTTTACTAGCTCTGCCATTAGAAATATCCGTAAATTTAAAAGTATATTTAGAAAGGAATTAAGAAATGGATATCACACTGGTGTGCTTATTATATGTTCAATTATTGGTAGATTTTCTTATTATAAAATTAAGGTTTGGTGATACCCTTGCAATTTTCATTTAAATTTTGGGGTTGAATTAAGATTTTATGTAAATTTTAATCCCATTTTTATTTTCCCTTGAAAGTGGATTGCAATTTGAGTGGAATTTCAATTTCAATTTTTACTATAATTTGTATTTTCGTTTGCATTTTCATGCGAATTTTTATTTTGACTTGAATTTTTGATTGAGTCTTTAATTCAATTTTCCGTCTCTTTAATTGAAGCAAAATTTAAAGTTTTATTTTGACTTGAATTTTTGATTGAGTCTTTAATTATCTTCAAGTTTGTATTTTTGTTTTTAAATGAATTTTTAATTGAACTGTACGTATAAACATGTCCATCATCTACAAAGACTGCTGAATCTTTGAAAAAAAAATTATAATCCACAGTTTTACTTGATTTATTGTTGTTTTAATTCTCTTTCTCCAGTTTCATATCATTTTTTTACGTGAATAACTTTGAATTATCATTGAGGTAACGATTTTAGTTGATTAATTTTACTCCTTTTTTTAAATTAAATTCTTCTAAAAAATTATTTGTTTTATTATATCTGTTTAAAAAAACATCTTATATGTCATATTTTTGATTTGATAAATCTCATAAAACCTTGAGTCTCGCAAATTTTTTTGATTACATTCTAATTGTTTCATTGAATCGCAAATATTTTGCATAGAAATAAATAGATTTAATCTATATGAACTATTATTTAAATAACCTTTAAGATCATGATCGAGCATACATAAAACATTTCTTTTTATTTTACTTTCCGGAGCAATTGGTCGTAATTTTTTTTTGCATTGTTGTTTGCAATCCTAAAATTGTCAAATTCTATTATTCTGCTTTAACTAATGCCTTTTTAACATAGTCCTTATTTCTAGAAACATTTACAAGTTTCCTAAAAACTGCAGTGGATAATCCAAACTATTTTACTTTTATTTCCATGTAGCATTTTTGTCTGATTTAACTACTTCTCATTTCGTTTGATTTTATGTTCCAATACATAGGGAAATTCCTTTCGTATTCGTTGAAGATGAGGAAAATTCTCTTTTTTATGTTTCTTGCAAACAGTACTAATTTTATACTGTTTTCTTGCAAATGGTTTTCTGCTCTGTTTGATATGTTGGAAAATTGAAAATTTGAATATCTTCCTATTGATAAAGGGTGAATGGATAGTCTGTTGGTAATAAAATAAGGAGATTCATAGTTGTAGAAGAAGATTCAACATTAAAGGAAAGATCATGAACATCAGTCCATAATTCTGTTTAAGTTATATATTGAATAAAATTAGTATTTTTCGACTTCTTTATTGGATTTTCAAAACCACTATCATCCGGCGAATATTTGAGCTTCCCGTGAAGACTATAACCTAAAAGCAAAAGTAACATTTAAGAAAAGTAAGCATCCGAGTTCAATGGCTATTTTATATATACCTTATTATAATGTTTTATTAATGGCTTTTGCGTTCAAGTTATTGTTAAAGGTTTATCATTGAAACTTCTGTATTCGATGATTTATTGAACAACGTTTTCAGTAGCATTAAAAGCTATCAAAAGTTTAATGAAATACTAACAACTTGAACATTTGTTTGATAGAAAAACATCACCAATATATTACGACCTGTAAAAATGGACAAATCAACCCAAAGCTCCAAGAATTGAACAAAAAAGTTATTTACCAAACCGCCTCTGAATCAATACACCGCAAATGATCTTTAGGAATCTGCAGAAGAATTCAAGTAAAGAAACGAAAAGTAGTCTCTTTTCTAACCGTTTCTGGAATGATATCACCCTTTCCAGATTGATCAACTTGAACATATGGATTTATTAAGAAACCTTTAGCAATTGTTTCATTTTTCTCTTTTTTATATGAGTCATTTTAAAGATTTTCCGACGAAATGTAAACACTCATAGTAGGGGTGAATAATGAAATTTTTTTTTGGTAAATTTGATGATAATGGACGCGCCAACTGTTAGTTTTTATTAGTAGAGCAGAGTAGCTCTTTGGTTGCCGACAAAGCATCTTGATTAGTATAGTTATTATCATCTTGATTCATCATATATTTATTGTTATCATGTTTATGAATATCGTCGTTATTATCATATTTAATATTAAATTCGTTAACAACCTCTTTATTATAAACAGCAAGTTCAAGTTTATCAATAAGTACAACGTCATTACGATCTCCAAAGATAGCTAGTATCTTTTTCAGATCTTGATTACTAACATCATTTTTAATATTTGATACATTTATATTATTATTATTTAACTTCAGATTATTATTAATTCTACTTTTTGTTGGGAATGATGTAGACTTATTATTATCTTTATTATTATATGATAGATGCTTATCCGCTTTATTATATGATAGATTATTATCTTAATTATTATTGGATTGCTTAGTGTTTTCATTATTCTGATATTAATTGTTGTTAGTTTGATCAGATTTTGACCTAGGATTATAATTATTATCACCATACACTTTATTTGTTTTAATCTGTTCTTTGTTTTTTTGTTCCCATCTGCGCAATCGATATTACACTCATGTCCCATACTCGGCGCAACAACGGAGGGAGACAAGTTATTGGAACATTCAGATTAAAGATATTGATTTTCACAACGAATATCAATGATATCTTCAAAATTTACAGGAAGCTCCTATATTAGAAGATTCAACTTTTCAGCAAGGGATTAAGGTCTTGGATTCTTATCAGTGTATTTTGCCGCACCTGAAGGTACTTCAGATCTTGTTTCATCCGAAGTACCAGCAAACTCTACCGATTTGAATGTTTTTGTTCCAGGACATTTTATATTTTACTAGGAGCTTCAATTTGTTTTGTATCAAAAACAAGCAGTCTAACCGCAGCATCGTCATAAATAGTTGAAGGTGCAATAAAATACTAAGTATTGTTTTCGTATTTATGTGAACTTAATGGACTAAAGCTGGAATTTTTATTTTCCCTAAATTATTTGACTAAATTTCATTTTCAGTTTTATAATTTTCTAGTTTATTTTGGTGAAATTCCTTTTTTTTTGTTTCAGCCTCTTTACTTATCTAATGGGAAAGTCCCTTGAATATTCCTTGAATTTTTTTTTATCAATTGTTTCTTTTTGTTTGTTTTTGTTTTTTAGTTTTTCTTTTTCTCTTATATTTGGACTATCCGCAATATTTCCAGGATTATTGTTTTTGAATTCTTTAAAACCAACTTTGAAGTGATTTTAGTTAAAGAATCTACATCTGAATCAGAATCTATATGAGAATCAGAATCTGAAAAGGATTCTACACCGAAAACGTATCTCAATCAGAATAAGAATATTAGTTGAAATTCAATTCACAATTTTCTATAACCGGAATTGGTTTATCATATTTTTCTTTCTTTTTTAAATTCTTTTTTCCTTGATTTTTTTTTGGTCTACATCATTTTGCAAAGCTTCTTCTGCATCTAAATTTCAATATCCTTTTTATCAAAACATTAGAACCGACCGTTATCCTTTATTTGATTTCATTGTTTTTATAATTTTAAAATCCGAATTTCTTTACTTCTCTTTGTCTCTTAATTTATAATAAATTTATTTTTATTAATATTTTAATTTCTGATTCTCGAATTGTATCAATAGTTAAACTGGTAATTCCTTTAATTTATAATTATTCAATTACTTAAATTTAGGATTCTCAAACTGATAATTTTCCTAGTGTACCTATCCGCGAGCTTCTATTGTTTTATTTGAATTGGATTTCTCTATGATTAAAACTTTATTATTAAGGTATTTAATGATATTGCTCCAGTTTTACCTAGTTCAGGGATAACTATACCTATTTTATATAGTTCAGCAACAGCTTGGTTTCATAAGCTCTCTAAATTAATAAAGCACAAGTTTTTGGTTCAAAGCAATTTCATTTCTATCAATCCTTCTAATATGAAGAGAAATAGACTATTGATTATTTAGTGACCCTATCTAACTGTAACTTCAATGAATAACAACGAATAAGTTCTTATATTTGATTTATCAACTTTTATTAAAACTAAGTTAGAATCGTTATTTGTTAAATTCTAAGATGAGATTATAAAGATCAGGGGATCGTAAGCATGTGACTTACACTCTTTCAATAGAAAAAATATTTTTTTTGAATACTAAAACCAGGTGACCCACTTAATGACAGTGCAAATCTATAGAACCAATGGTCTGTTAAAAAAAATAACTCTTCCATCCATTATTGACACTCTTTCTCTCTTAATGGTTTAATACCGTAATAAAGGCCTCCTAGATTTATGATTATTTAAACATGTTTTAAAAATCTTTTAAAACAAACAGGGCAATTTTTGACATGATTTTGTATGCTGTAAAAAACATTCGACACGTCTAAAAAAATACAGAACTTCAATGATAACTTAGACAATTAATTCTCAATCAACCGTTTGTAGAAAATTTGAAAAAAATTGACCTAGATATTACTGTTTAAAGATCGCTTTGTGACTTTTTGCTAAAAAAAACTTTTATCAAAAACTGTTATCAAAAACAGGAATATTGAAATCATTTGGTAAAGAACATAAGTTCAGTTTAAAAAGAAACGTTTTGGGGTTAACATTAACGACCTGTTGTATATTTTGAATTATTTTATGTTTCAGAAACCTACTTTTGTTTTAATTTCAAGGTTTTATCTTTCATTGAATACATTTCGAACTGCTGAATCGTTTTTCATAACTCTACTAAAAACTAACGGTCCCTTAGGTAAAACAAAGCGATAACTATTAAACTATAAAAGCTCGTGTTAAACCAGCATAGTGAAACGAACGGTGCTTTAACACCACTTTTCAATTCACAAAAACGTGTAGGCCGCTCCGGTTATGGCAGGTTATTAACTGTAGAAAGGGAAAGTTTAGATTAATTAACTGCGTTTTCAAATAGAGTTAAGTCGTAAAAGTTTTCCATAGATTTTAAAACTGTACAGTAAAGTAAATATACTACATGAGCAGGGTAAAAACCTAGAACTTAGTTTCACTCAAATCTGAATAATTACTATCATCGGACAACAATAGCAAAATAAACAACAGTAGGAGCATACATTCCCGTTCCATAGCTATCAATTTTAACTTCTGGGATTCCACAAAACAAAGTACTTTATTTACTTAATCCAAGGTTAACGGAAGATATTTGATTCGAAATCTGCAAGAAATGTAAAAGAATATTTCTGTTTACCTCAGTTAGGTAATCTTCTAATTGATGCTTGGTGTTAATGTTGACAAATGAAATTCATGATTATTTTAACATCCCTATAAATGGCGCCACTGGAATATTAGAGTACATTTATTTTATCAAAATTTGATACCCCTTAAATTTTGAATTCATAAGAATTCGTACGTTGTCAATTTCAAAATACTCAAAGCGGAGAGCCATATTTTAAAAGTTAGTCGTTTGCAAGTATGTTTAAAAAATTTACACACTAATCAAGAATCCAAAAAGCAATAATTATACTGAAGAAATATGCTACTGGACACGATATTGGTAGTAAAAGAAAAGGTACAGGACGACAAATTAATGATATATAATACTAATAGTAATGGTATTAGTAATAGTTGTTGGAATTATTAGAGATCTATGCTAGCGCATATATTTAGTAGAAACACCATAGGTGCTGCAGGTCTAAAAGACACGTATCGGCAGTACACGTAACAGAATTATGTACTACACAATAATGTGTGGACACTATGTATAATTATGCATCTCTATGCATAATTATACATAAATATACATACTGTTGCATGAAGTTGAATTAAGTTTCCCGAAGAATACATCAATTTATATGACCTTGCATGAGTCTGCGTACAGGAGCACAGATAGCCGCATGTCAAGTGATACTATACTCACATCGAACACGTCATGTGTGGTTAAGTTAGATATAGCATACAAAGTCGAAAAGAGACTTTGAGATTTGTACCAGCCATATTCGTGGAACCTTTCTAGAGCATATTAAAGCTAAGCCAGTAGCTACGAGCACAATAAAAGAAGAGTTAAGATTTAGTATCTATGCGAATAGAGGTGAAATCCGAAAGGCCATTCGGATCCAGGCTGGGACGGCTTCCGGATGGCTGGATTGGTTAAGCGTACTTTCATGTCAGATTTGGTATAGTTCTCACAGTGTATACCGCATTGTCTCGGAGTAAGAAGGAGACTAGAGGAGCTAGTCCCATAAGAATACAGTCCGACCACGGGCTACGGGATTAATGATTATTCCTGCAATTAGTTTTATTGCCTACCTCACTGGAAAATGGGCTGACATGTTTTACTATGGTAAAATTGGAATCTGAATTGGAATTGATTTCTAGTCAGGTTTTTTTTTTTTCAACCCTTTTTACAAGGTAAACTAGATTCCCACCCTGATTCTGCAAAGCAATCCTGGAACTATTGAGAGTTTTCGAGAATTATTCTTCTGCGGGCGCGTACGAATCCACAATTAATATAAATGGAATCAATCTCCTTTAATGTTTTTATATATTTTATTTAGTTTTCTTTTTAGACCATCGAGTAGCATGAGTTAACTGATTAATACATAGTTTGTAAGTACGTAAAATTTATATATATGATTTGTAAAATGAATCAAAATTCACAACAATAGTAATATTAATATTAATAGTAATAGTAGTAGTGACAGTAAGGTATTATTCATAATGATAGGTAGTTATTGTTTTTCTTTTCAACTTGATTAAAATCACTATTGAGAGTAAACTTAATGAGTTTTTATTTTTTATCAAACCTAGTAGATCTTTAAAATTATCATTATTATTATTGTGATTATGATCTTCAACTTGATTTAGATTTTCCTTTTCCCTTGAATTTTCATTTCTGTTTGCAGATCAAATGATTTTAAACTTATTATTAATTATAATTAAATTATAAGAAAAATTTCAATGATTTTTAATAAATAAGAATGACTCAAGTAGTTTAATTGTTTTATATGTACTTTTAGAAGTTGCTGAATTTAAAGAAGGTGTGTGAGATAATAAAAACATAGTTGCAGGACAAATCGAAAAAAGAGTAGAAGGACGAGGAACAACCATTTTGTAAGCTTGAAAGAGGTCTACTGTGTTTATTATTATGAGTTGAAATTTCTTTTTATTTTCGAAGTGACTATTATCATTACCGCGAATACTAAATGAATATTTGAATCGCTAAATATTAAACTAAATGGTGATATTGCTGGCGATATAGCTAGTAATCTTGCTAGTGAAATAAATGTTTATATTAATAGCAATACTTCAAATACTAATTATATTAGTTTTTCATATAGTAATGTTGAATATTTGCTGAGTATAAGATGATTATATGTTTATCTTGTTGCTAAAGGTGATACTGATGCAGATTTTCATGATATTTTTGATGGTGATATTGAAGATAATGATGAATGATCATAAAAATAATTCTTTTATTTAATTATTAATTAGAAGTAAACCGTAATTACCACAAATTTTAAATTTCTAATAAATATACAGTTCTTCTGAAAGTTTGTGGGTCGGATGAATGTACTGTTTGACAAAAACAATTTTTGTACTTTTTGTTTTCAATAGTGGAAGTCCCATGGTTTCCCATACAACGATTTTTATAATATGATCTCCGAATTTAACAAATAACTATTATAACTTAATTTCGATAAGAGAAAATATATCAAATATAATAGTTGCTTACTGTGAATTGAATGTAGTTATACCTATTTCTAAAGAAATGAATTATAATAAGACAATATTTTACTGAAAATAAAGCTGCTATATTTTGAACAATGGTAATTAGATATGTTTCAGCAAAATAAACAAATCCTTTTTAATAGATAAAGAGGTTATTTGGCTAATTGAGACCAGGGATAAATATAAACCACAAAATCAATTAAAACGATCAGCTGAACTAATTGCTAATCCCAAAAAAAATAATGGGCCAACTGATAGTTTCAATGATGATGATGATAATAATTAAGATAATAATAAGGATACTAATTAAGATAATAATAAGGATACTAATTGTCATGAATAGAAGGAGCCTTATTATGACAATAACTACATTCATAATAATAATTACATTAATAATAAAAATCATATTAATAGTAATGATCAGCCTTATAATAATGAGCATCCTTATAATAATAGAAATACTCATGAATGTACCAGTAATAATAATAACTATCATACTAAGAATATTAATAATAGTGATACTGATTTTCATGCAATTTCAATTTTGATAATGATATTGGTCATGGTGCTCTCTGTAATAGTGATTCCTATAATACTGAAGAAACTGCTCTTATAAGCTATGATAATAATTTGATTAACCAAAATTTGAATATTCAAAATTTATGTTTCAAGATAAGTGAGCAGGTACACTTCATAGAAAATTCTCTCCTATTTGCAGTTAAGCTTTTTTATGATCAAATGCAAGCAGAAAAAATTTATTTTCATCAAAACAAATTAGAAAGTAAAAATATTGAGTTCATTATGAAAAAATTATCAAAGAAATTAGAACCAGTTCACTGTATAACTTAAGAATATCAAAAAACCTTATCTGTTTTGAATTTTTTACATGTCTCGTTGTTATTGTGCTTAGTTGAGTAGAGGAACAGCTTATATTGCATTTGGTTGTACTGGTTGTATAATGCGTTTACTAAATGTTGAATACACAAATGAGTATTAGGTTTTTCCATATATTCAAAAGCGTTTACTGAATGAGCCCAACTGATTTAGTTGAATAAAATTAAAAAATTTTCTTGAAAGTTAGCTAATCAAGTATAAACTATCACTAAAAAAGCTATTACTCATACTAGGCTCGCTTCAAAAAAAAGAAAATGAAGAAATAAGTAAAAGAAAGAAATTTTACGAAATATTAGATCAATTCTTCCTTTATTGGCAAAATACCTTTCCGGTTATTTTGATGACACTGCTACTGAAGTTCTTAAAATGTACAATAAAAATGTAAATGCTGATGATGTTGCTAAAGGAAATAAAAAGGTAAGCAATGATAATATAAGATACTGAAAAAATATTATTAATGGAGTTTTTTATTTTGTCTTCTCTTTTGTTGCTGAATAACAAAGATCTTCAAGAAAAAAACTTTACTAGACTTTAATTTAGATTCTGCAGCTTATTTCCTTGCAAATAAAATTACTTGAACCAAATTCCATGACTTAAAAGTAGTGAATAATTAATAAGGTATTTTATCAACCAACCAGGTTGAAAAATCCGGCCTTGACATACTATGTTAAATATATAAAAATATTGGTGATTCTGTTTCTTTGCTTAACTATAGAAATAAAACATTCGAAAGAAAGAATGGGAATAAAATTTCTGAAAAGTCTTTTAGGCACAATATCCTAATTATAAGTAATAATACGGAGAAAAATACTGAAAATAATACTGAAATCCACTATAATGATACAAACAATAATAATAATAATAATAATAATAATAATAACAAAACTTCTTTAAGACTGAAAAATTCTAATTTTCAATCAAGTTTTTCTAAAATATTCAAATTCGAACAAGTTTATTTCAATAGAATTTTTGTTTGTCTTCAATGGGAAGCTTCGGCGTTAAATCCATTACTTTAGGCCCATGTATTGCCATTAGATGGAAGATATTCCAAAAATAATCAAAGTAGACGTCAAAGAGCAATACGTTTTTGAAAATTTGCTGCAGACCATATATTAACAGACATGTTCTATTAGCATGTTTAACATGTCAAGGAGCTTACACTAATAAATGGAAAAACTTGTATTAAATCTTTCATTTCGGTTTTGCCGTTTGATCTTCAAGAAAAATTAAAAACTAAATTATTATTGCTGATAAGGCTAAGATGATTTGAACTGTATTAGATTCTTTTGGATTTAAAAAACGAAACTTTTGTACTTTCCTTGAAAAACGATGGGTTATCAGCATTAGTAGGATATCAAACCATTACATTATAAATGAAAAGGGCCGATTAAATAATAGAACCTCTATGCTTTGAAAAGTTGCACACTTTAATAAATATTTTTTAACTAACATAAGAACAACTGGAATGAATGATAGAATCCAAAATTATACAGGTTATCTAGCTCATTCCGTTTCAATTTGGATATAAAGTTCCTTCAGGATTATTTGAAAACCATATTTCAACATGTAATTAATGATGAATAGAACCAATCAAATAATAATAATATTCCATCAAACAATAAAAATATTTGATCAAATAATAATAATAATCAATTAATATTATTCGTTCAAAGGTAATGATGAACTCAAAACTAATAATAGTCAACAACTCAATAATAAGAATCACACAACTGAACCTTATAATGGAATAGGTGATGAAGAAGTTGTTCAAATTGAAGGAAACTCGTCACATATAACTTCTTTTGTTGTATATTATAAATCACTTACTTTCAAAGATTTTCATACCATCGAGCTACCACTTTGTGGGTGGAATGTCAATGTAAAGGGCAGAAGGAAAAAGTGAATCGCATATCCAGTGTGGCCTTTCAATTCAGTTCCCAATAATATTTGAGGTCATTAAGGCACAAATAATCGAATGAAGACGGCAGGACTGAATTTCGTGAATTCCTGGGCTAAACAATTTTAAGGCCCAAAATATGAACACGAGGATTAACAATCCACTGAGTGTACATAATGGGTGCTCGGTAGTGAAGGCATTAAAGGAAATAGTTATTACATTTTCGCAATTGATATACATTTAGCTCATCTTTTTGAAATAGCATTAGCTTTCAAAGGAAGCTTTCGGAAACTTAGTAATGCCATCAGTACAGATGCATTGAAAATGTCTACTTTATATTTTATGAAGTTCCAGCACTTTATCTGCGATGACAACAGTCTGACATTATAAGGTCTGAATTCTTACAGTAGTGGGTAGCTGAGCGGGTGCATACTATAGAAGGTGCAATTATCAGTTGTTATTGTTGTTTTATTCTACAAAGCCAGCAGTATTTTGTATTCATATAATGAAATCCATTCTCAAAGTGCGAAATATTTCAGTCCAGGGGACCAATTGGGACTTGCGGCCTTCAAAAGCTGCTTATATAGATATGCTCTGCTCTAAATATTAATATTTTGAAAGATGAAAAACTGCATCCCGGGACTTATTGCCAAAATAGATTTGTCGATATTGAGGCACTGGATTTTAATCAAGTATCAATTTTTCAAATTTTATAATTAAAGAACCTTCACAGGTGGTCTACCAACTAAGGGAGCAAAAGGGCCCCAATCAAAGGCAATTCAATAATTATGCGCTAGTTTTACTTTACTTTTCATATTTGTTTTCAAACTACTAAATAGTACAATTAATAAATTTTGCTTATCATTTACTGGAAATATTTTTTCTGATAGTTGGGCGTTTTTGTCAAACAGTTGATTTTAACAAGAGTAATAAGTCCATAAATTAGCTATGTAAAATCAATGTATGTATTTTATTTCTACTTTTTTGGTTAGATTTAAGTTTCTTTTAAATTTAGTTTTCTAAACTGATTAGGTTGTTCTATTGGATCGCAGTCAAGCAATTGGAAAATCGATTGTTCAATTTAGAAAAAATGGCGTGAGTGAGGTTAGGGCAAATATTTCCTAGGCTCCAACGCGTTTAATGGCTATTATCAGGGATCTATTAAAACGCCGGTGCCCAAAAGTCTTTCAAACTGCTTGTTGGCAGGCCATTTCAAGAGTGCCGTTTTTAAAACTTTTTTTACCTCCGACCCCCATGGAAATGCCTTGCTTTATTGTCTTTATTTTTTTGATTCCGTTTTATACAAGCGACATTAAAGTCTGTATACTAATAGTGAGTTCCGTAACTATGAATATTTCATTCTAGAAAATCGCCCGCTCGTTGACTTTTACCATTTATAAAGCTGGTTGCACGTAGTTTTATTTTAATATTATTACGTTGGAACATGCAACTTTATTTTACTCTTCTTAAATAATACTCTTTTATATAGGTGTAATATTGAATATAAAATTATATATTTATTTGGTGATTCAATGTTAATCGTATGCAACTAAATAAAATATATTTATATATTATATTTATATAAACCTGAAATTAATAATAATTTGTTGAAAATTTGGTAAAAGTCGATGATGGGATCTATAACAGATAATCTGCCAAAGGCAATCAGTACAAACACTATATTTTTTAAAGAGAAGTATGTTCACGAATCTACATTAAAAAAAAACATAAAAAATGCTGATAGATTATTGCAAAAATTGCTTATTGTCGTGGACCCATTAAAAGAAAAAAGGCATTCCCGGTAGACGTTTATCCAGATTGCATAATATTGATACCCAAACTGTTGAATTCACAAAAGATATTTTGTTGGTGATTCAGCGAGCCCAGAACATTTATTTGTTTTAATTTATTTAGTAACTGCTCGTCAAGATTTCATGGATTGGAAAATGTCAGGATTTCTAGGTAATACCAAGTGAGGTGTGGTGCTATAGTCTAGCACAGGCGTGCAGCTATGAATATGGGTGACAGCCTAGTAGTGCAAGCCCTGGTGATAAGCCCTTGTAGGTATCATGACTACAGGACAAGGGAATACCTCTTGGGATACTGTCTGGGCGATCGTATTCTGTTAGGGCCAAACAAAGGGGCTGAGTAGTCCGGCTGTAGGGGTTTACACGTTCGTTTGTTGATCAAATATTCACAACAGAGGTGTGAGCCTTAACGTTGAATATGGGCTGCCTACATACATGTGACGAGATGTAACCTGGAGATACTTGAGGTATCATCCTGGTACAATGTGCCATGCCGTTGGTCAGATCCACTTGCTGGTCCCGATCAGGTAAGTGATTAGGTAATCAGGAAGACCGGAACCTGATTGCGGTATACTCGAGTGATTCTGATATAGGGACAGCCGAGAGAGCTGGTTTCACGTTCCAATTAGTAATGGTACGAAGCAGTTATTAGTTCATATTTTTATGTGACGGGCTAATATGCCGTTGTAGAACACGTGATGTCTTGGATTCCATAACTGTTCTTGGTGTTCATGCTGATGTCATGGGGCTTGATGAGGGGTAATGTATTACTGATTAGGTTTCCGACGTTGATTGGCTAGTCGGACAGCCGAATGTAGAAACTCATCGAAAAAGTCCTTGTAGGTACTGTCAGGCAGCAGTTCTACTTGTACTTTCTATCAAATTGTATGTGGACAATACTAACTTGGAGTTTGAGATTAGAAGACGTAATTTGAACCGAAAATATTACAGGTAGGAAGTGATATCTTCCTTGATTTCGGGCTCCCAATAGCAATCATTTTGCTATACGTATACGAAATAGCTATCAAGATTTATAATATATATTTCCTGCAGATCAAGGTCCAAATTAATACAAGTAGACTTTGATTTCTCAATATTTTTATATACACTTTTATATAGAGATTGTAGAAATAAATGAAAATCAATACTAATAATAAGAATAATATTCAACAGAAAATTGATCCTCTTCTCAATATATATGATAAATTAAATGTTGGAAATACGGCGGATGCACTGTGTTGCGAAACGTATAACTCAATAAGAGGTGCGAATACTGCTAAACTTCGTGGAGTTTTTTCAAATAAAAAAAAGGATGAAACACTAACCTGGCTTTAACACAAAATCATCAGAATTTGATCCCTTTGTGGGGATAAAAATACCTAGAACAATATGAGTACTACAACTTTGAAATGGAAACCTAATCTGTTAGCTTTCCCAGGTGAATCAATAACCAATTTGAAAGTTCAAGAGAAGTGGATTTTAAAGAGAGATGACAAAGAGGTTATTCACAAACTTGTAAAAATCCAAAACCAATTTGGTTTACATCAATTTGCTTATTCAAATTGGGGAAATCTTATGAACTCATACTATCTTCACATTATTCTGAGCAATTATATTGCTAGAAACATGGCGGAAGCATATTGGCCCAATTTTATTCAGCACATATTAACATATGTTCATATGCTTAAACTAGTGGAAGACGAATGTTAAACTATCTATTAGTGTGCTACTCATGTGTCTCTGAAACTATTTTGTCTTAACTTAATTATGGGTATTCAAGGCATTGTCCATTTACAAGTGATACAACATTTTAAATCGAAGTGGTACAAATGGCTAAGACTTTTCACCCAAAAATTTTAATTGTCAAAATTAACATGGCTTGGAATTATTATGCTATTATTAATTTAGTTTCAGATGTTCCATTTGAATTTGAATTTTGAAAAATTCAGCGGATCGATAAAGGAAAATCTAATTTAATTGTAGTTTAAAAGGTATCAGGTGGCCCTAACAAATCAAATAAAAGTAGTCCTTATTTCGCTTGAACTTGACGCTGTGCTCTATGTAATATTAACAGAAACAAATGCACCTATAATAAGGAAAAGAGACCCAAATTAAAACTTTTCAAATGTCAAACAATATAAGAGGTTTTTTTGAATTGATCCCAGAACAAATTCTCATCCCAAGTGGCAGGGATTATTTCAGTCATCAATGGGATGCATTTTTCGCAGAATATACAGTACTGCTGTTCGATAAAGGTCCTCGTCAAATGCCCATGTTTACTGCGAGGTGGTTTACTATATGAATAATAAGTGTGAAACTTTAGTTTTCTGAGACACCGGAGCTTCCGCCAATTTTTTTTTGTGAAAATGAGGACGTTATTCTCAATGAAAGCATCAAGCTTGCAGAATGTGCTGCCATTATTATGACAAAATAGCGAGCTAGGAGTACTATTAACGTGAGGGGTGCTTATGTCAAAATAATTGCTGCGGGTATGGAAGTGGTACAATCAGTAATACTAGCTGTAAATAAATATAAGTGAAACGTATTCTAATTCCATATTGCGGAAAAAATTAAGGATTTGAAAACCGACTTTACTCGAAATGAACTATACACTAAAAGACGATAAAGAAAACATTAAAATGAATCCCCAAGAACGCGAGGTCAAGCTTATTGAAGAGGCTAATGATGAGCAATCATTATTTTTCGAATTCCACCCAAAATTTCAGCAATTTTTACTGGACTTTCAAAAGGTAGGAAAACTGATTATAAATATAATATTACCTTTGTTGTGTATGTTTATACCTATGTCAAACCCTTTCTAGCCAATGAAAGTCAAAGAGTTATAATTAAAAAATATTTATAAGATGCTGAGAAAAAGGGAATTATTGAAAGGGTTTGCTATATTAATAATCAGGTGTCAGTGGCTCCAAGTTACCAATATTGTCCGGGTCTAAACCCACCAGAGGGCTAGTAGATGTCAGGCAAATCAGTGAAAACCTAAAATAGATGAACGTACCAATTCAACTAATTAATTTGATGTTACAAAATTTTGCTGATTATAAAGTCTATTACTTAAGTGATTTAGAATCAGCATTCAATCTAATTGACTTAGGTCACAATGCTGATGGTATTGGTCTTACGACTCTTTCCAATTATTTCAATTTCTGAAGATTATCTTTTAAAAATCAGGCTTAACCATCAGGGTGTTGTGATTTCATAGAAAAGAAAATAAAAGCCAAATTTAAAGCAAGAACTGCTATATCGAGAATTAAATTCATGATATGGTTTCAGCTGTTCATAATGAATCTTAAATGATGAGATGAGTTTTGAACTATTAACTCAATTAGATACAATTGGAGTTTCAGTTTTTCTCAAAAAGCTAAAGATCATGAAGTCTACTATTAATAATTTAGGATATGAAGTTTCAAATGTGAAATTGTTTCTCCCCAGGCTTCACGAACCTGAAATTGAGAAATCCAGATTACCTCCAAATTCAAACCAAACTAAAAATGTTTTAGGTTTTTGCAATTTTCTTTCGAAATTTGTTCCGCATTATTACGCTTTAATGGGGCTAATGAATCACCATGCTATAATGTTAGGAAGGGAGAAAGGCAATAGGCTCTTCAAACCTGTGGCAGACTATAATAAAAATTACGAGGAATAAAATATGTCCATTACAAACACTGGGGGTCTATATTTGTTTGATCCTTTACATCCTACTGTACTTATCCTGAATGCTTTGTAATTAGGTGTTGGTGGCATTATTGTACAGAAAAAATCAGAGGGGTTGGTTCCGATTAATTTCTACAGTAAAAGTTTTAGAAAATGACAACAGCGGTACTCCAGACTAGAGTGTGAGCATTTGGAAATTTTAATGCGTAAGAAGGAACTCTATATAACAGTTAGTGATGCTTTGATAGTATATACTGATAATCAAGATTTTCTTTCTACTATGAATAACTTAAATTTTTTGAATACAAAGATTTTTAAGTATTTTGAAATAGTTTCAACCGTTACATTCAAACTCATGCATATGGAAGGAGTGAATACCCATGATGCTTTAATTAGCAGTGGAGGTATTAGTTATCAAATGTTGATGGAAATTGGTAACCAGGAACTTATTGCTGGCACGGAAAATGAGTCTCGAATTTTTGAAATAACGCTTCCTGACGGTTCAACTGAAAGTCAATCAGTTGAAACGAAGAGCTACTTAAGACAAAATGAAACACTGAATTGTAGTTTTTCTTTAAAAATTAAACATTTTGTATACTTTAAGGATACGAGTGAACTACGTTTTATACTTCCAAAATCACATTTGGCGGGGATAGTGTGAACTGAAGACGAAATTAAAAAAGAGATTGCTAAAGCGTACCACGTTAAACAACATTATGGCTCTCCTAGCACTCTCATTAAACTAATTAAAAAAGCACGGTAACTTTAATCCCCAGATACAAAGGTGATTTGTAAAAATGTGGTTCCTACATGTTTGCTTTGTGATATTCATCGGCGGTGGTTAGTTTTGGTTGTTCCTGTTCGAAAAGTGAAAATCGTGAAACCATTTGGTACTTGGCAGCCGGATCATATTCGACCACGACCAGAACCAGATGACAAATTAATTCAAAAGAATCAAGATTCTCGTTACCTTGCACACTGTGTGAAAAATTCAAGGGGATTTTTTAGGAGCATCGCTTACACGTCGTAGAAGTATCTTATCAGTAGTTCAAGTATTTTGGTTATTGAAAATGATGTCTCCCCTCGTTCTAATAATTAGTTCAGTTACTGGATCATTATTATTATTATATCGTATCAACACGGGTGCTCAACATTTTGGGTATCAGAAGAATTATAGCTCAAATTAATATGCAAAATCAAACTCCAGATCGAAAAAACTAAATTATTATATCCAGGATAATTTGAAAAAACTACCTAACGGAGGCATAAAATTTTGGCTAGATCATATATGTCAAGTATTTGCAATTTTCAATAATCGAACAGCTCTATCAGGGTTTAGGCAATATGAACTTGCTTATGGTGTCAAAAATGGTTCATATGTTGGTTGAGATACTTCAAAGCCCATTCACAATACTTTGACCCATTTTAGTCGAGGTGCTTCGTTATTAAAACAAGCATCTACTGGATGCAAGATACAAATAAATCACAGTTCACGCAAAAATAGATCGGATAATAAGGACGTATAACAGGAATTAGAAACATGGACAAGTTATTAAATGATACAAAGCTGAGGAACAATGGCTTTCAAGTGGGTGAATTGGTTTTGTTAACAAAAAGGATAAATAAGCATCGGACAGCTCCTTCACTGGAAGGTCCTTTTTCTTATAACTCAAACGTTCAGTAATATTGGCTATAAATTAACAAATATCAATGCCATTAAATTGGAAGGAAAGTTTTATTAAATATTTCAGACGATGCTATCAATACTACGGGTATCCTGTTCGATGAATTCCAGATCACTGTGCCGTTCAACGACATAAGGAAACAAATGTTTATCACAAATTTTGGTCTAACCAATCAAAGTACCAGTGTAAATCAGTACGAAAGGCGGAAGTATTAGTGGTGTTTCATTGAACCACACCGATGAAACTGATAACTGTAGTTCAGGTTGAAACAATCTAAGACTTTCAGCTACATTCAACTAAAATATTTTCTGCTTCCTAGTATGTTTTGTGTCTTTGTGTTTTAATT
Source organism: Ascoidea asiatica (assembly GCA_001600695.1). NCBI lineage: Eukaryota > Fungi > Ascomycota > Saccharomycetes > Ascoideales > Ascoideaceae > Ascoidea > Ascoidea asiatica. The sequence continues at coordinate 811,914 of BCKQ01000007.1, forward strand.
TTTACGATTTATAAAGCCCCCTATTTGTAATTTTATATTAATTGTATTAGGTTAGAAAAGACAGCTTTATTTTACTTTGATTACTTATTATTATTATTTGGAAATTTAATTTTGATTATAAAACTATAAATCTAATTATAAATTCAATATGAGTCGTATATAAATGAATAAAATATATTTATATATTAGATTCAGATAAAACTCAAAATGATAATAATTATTTGACAATATAGTAAGATTAGCTACTTGGATCTATAACATATAATCTGAGAAGACCTACCCCTACATAGAATGGTCTCGTGCAAGAAAATAAAACAACTGAGAAATGCAGTATTGTAACAAACTAGGAAATATCAGACACTCTGACATGAACCTGACTATAAATAACTGTCTCAACAGTTAATAATAGTGAATAGTCGTAAAAATGATTGTGGGTAAATATACTTGTTTATATATGTCAGATCGTAACATCTGAATAATCTTACTATATATATAATCATACTATATGTATAATACTAATAATTAATTTGTAAAAAGTAAGATATATATATATATTTAAGAAACTGAGAGTACAACTGTTAAGCGCTACACAGATTTATCAAAATATACCATGACTGCACAATATTAAACATTAATATACTGCTGTGCTACCTAAGTATTGTTGTAAATAAGCAAAAACCATTTATTGAAAAAGAAAAGCAAAATAAAAGATAGCCAAAACTGGGCCGTAAACATTATTAGGACAAAGGTGGAAAGGAAATAAACAGACAAATAAACAGTATTAAAAAAGATTATTCGTGATGAAAGAAATAATTTTTTGTGAACACAATTAGTGAGCAGTATTGTTTGTTTTAAATGGGGTTTATAGTAACATTAACAAATTAGCCTGCATCAGAATTAGGTTTAACCGGGTTACAAGAACACATAAGTCCATGAAAGATTGAACACTGTTACCGGAATTCACAAACGTTTTTTCCGTTCCACCTGGGTCTGATAACACTGGAGTCTTCTCACTTTACCTAACGATGGAGAAGTCATAATCAGTGAACGACCATCTGCAATTAGATGTTGGTTTGCATTTCATTTGGCAACATAATGTGGTTCCCTTAACTGGTATGTCCATTATTCAGAACTATTCAGCTAACCACTTAATATTTTATATGCTTACCAGATAACGGCATTTACTACGGAGGTTTGGATCTAGTTTATAGTGGAGCCTGCTATAAATGAGACATTTCGATATCACGCAACTAAATGCTTACTGTAGATTAATGGGCCAAAATCAGATTTTTGTATAATCTCTGTTGAAACAAGATGAATAAGGAATTGAGTGACTCCGTTGAGATTATCGGAAGCTAATCGAATTAAACCTGTTGCTCGCATATGCAATGATGATCATTGTTATAGCAATGTAAACCATATCGGACATTGAAAAGCAGCAATTGACAAAGAAACAAGAAGCGGATCTGTTTCACTGTAGTTTAAGTTCACTATTTGGCACTTAAAATAACTGAAACGTCGTTTTGAGGCAGCGGAGGCGTAAATAACATTTGTGTAACATCCAGTATCCATGACATGCTTAATATATGCACCAAATGTATCCGTGCAAATAGTAGAGTGGCTGATACTAATAAGGATTTACCTTGTAAGGAGGTAGACTCCTGTCAGAAGAAACCAGGATATTTGCGCATCGTAATTGATTACCATCATCCAGGTTTTGTTTTCAGCCCCACATATTTTGGTTAACGCTTATTTTCATGCTTACAATTATCCTATTTAAGCTCTTATTTACACTTTTCATTTATCCGTCCTCGCACCGCGGCTCATTCCCTGTGTTAGGTCACCACATCCTCTATGAAGGCCCCATATCGTCAAGAGAGGCCATACTATGTTACTATTAGGACCCATTATGGTTAAGAGAGGACATACTAATTTACTATGACAGTGCATTGTGGTGCAGGCAGGTGTGGCCTTATCATTATCGATTTCAAATATTTCTACATTAGTTCGTCAATATCAACTTTTAATCTTTCAATATGAATTTATCATTATCAATTCCAATTATTTCTACATTGCGTCGTCATTATCAACTTATAATCTTTTGGTATTTCCTTATTCATATAAGTCATTATTATATGTTCATTTGTGTTGGTTGTCCTTTTGTTCTATGTTTGGGTATTGTACCCGACTAACTATGTTCACTTTACAGTTCTGAAATACTATAAATACTATTCAGTACCACTCTTTTTTATATATATATTTTTGTGTGTTTCTATTTTAAACAACCCAATTTTGACGCGAGAACCAGAAACATCTTGGTTTAAATAAGTCGCTCATACTATACAGATTTTAGTACAGAATATTCTACTATTATTGCCTACTGTTATTTTTTTATATTTTACTTTTTTTTTCTATCTACCTATCACTAACCTCAGTCTTAGAGTTTTTAGTTATTATTTGTCTACAAATCTTAACTCTTTTTATATACTACTATCTTCTTTTTCATTACTCCAATCTTCTAATTAATTTGTTCCTTTATTCAAAGCCTCGTTCTAGCTAGAAAATTTGGAATCCTCCTGTTTCCTTAGTGTTGTCTACCCAGGCTCACCAAGTTCTTGTTAATATTCGAAAATAGACTCAGAATCCTGAGAATTATTTGCTTGTCTTAAGGTAATAAAATTAATTCTTTTTGCGGTTAAATTAGAGTCATAAGTAGAATTGTCTTCCAAAAAAATAGTTATAGCACAATTGTGCCCAACCTATTAAGTATCGGAGAGTTTAATAATCTGCGTGATTTTGCGAAGAACTAATGAATCACGTAATATGTGAAGTACTGTTAACAGTAATGTATGAATAATTACAATAGATAAAAAGTTAATCATGGAATTTTATAAGAAATAGTGAATAAAAGCATCAGATTTTTACACTGGAACTTTTGCGAAAATAAAATGCGAATTTGGATAAATCATGGGGAACTGGACAACGGTATTCCATTCACTTTTAACGCGGTGTTTTGAGGGACTTGGGATTACACTATGTGTGGTATATTCGTCTACAAATAATATTCCTATTTCGGAATAGTACGACGACTGACCATATTGGTATGGAGCAATTCTTGCTTCTAGATCGATTCTGAACTTGCGTTGGCTGTCAACCCAGATACATTATTTGCGAGAAGTCCCATGAGATCCACTAACATAGTTTACTTACGGTTTAGGCAACCCTTTAAATTTATGCACTACAAAAAACAAACATACTTATTGATTTACGAATATTAGGCTTAGTACTAAAACCTGTATATATAGTGATCTTTGAATATTAGGCCTCTTCAACTACATGGACGCATATATTATTGTTGTTTTTTTATTCTGTTTCTATCTTTTCAATTTCACTCCCAAAATTTCTTTAAAGCGAACACGGATGATTGGTGGCTACCTAGTTTGTCAAATCCTAATTAATATTCTTAGTAGTAACACTGTTCTGATTATTGTCAGTTTTCCAGGCAATACGAAAACATTAACTTATTCAATTAAAAGCTTGTAATTCCAGAGGATTCATTTCATTTTTAATTCAATTTGGTTGACAAATCTTATAGCAAAATGGCTAAAAAGTATCACGATTGTTGTTGCGCAGTAGATCTGGACGGTCACTCGTAAGTTCATCAAACTAATTAAACTATATCAACACGTAACTTTCATATTTAGTCTCATAAAATGTTAGGTTTGATTGTTTTGTAGTTTACTTCATTGTAAAGGGACTACAACATTATAATTGCCTTTGAACAAATCTGTTTAAATAGATTTTTGTGTATGGCCTGCTTGTACTCAATGGCAAAATATAGTTTGAAAAAGAGAGTCGATCAAGGGTTTTCCATAGTACCTGAATAGTATATTGATGAGTTTGGAGTATTACCAATATGTTTGCTATCATTAAAATCAAAGTGGGGACGGCGGGGTAAGGACCTGCACCTAACCAGATATATACTGCTAAACCAACTTAGAATACCTTTCAATCAGCACTTTGATGGATAAACAAAAAGTTTGAAATCAAAAAATGCAGGCACCACCTTAAAACTGGTTTCTAAACATTAATTGGGAACACAGTTCAGGGTTCAGCTGGTATTATTTAAATATCCTCGTAGCCGTGACCATCGATATTGTATCCCTATGATATCTGCTTGAACAATTCGCTGTCATTGGCTTGCCACCAATAAATTTTAATCCGATCACGGTATGCGCAAAATTGGTCAACATTAGGCAGCACCAAAATTCATTAGACTTCAAAATTGATGTGAATAACTTATATTCGGAAGTTTGTGATTATTTTTCGCTTCGGTGAAATATACCCATTGAAATAATTGTTTAGTTTAAAGAAATTTATGTGTTCTCCAATTTGAGGATTCTACCGAAATTAATTTGGAAATTTTTTAAAATAAAAAAGTGAAAATTTGTACATGTATTGGTTAAAGAGATAAGTAATAGTATTAAACAGCTATAACAAAAACAAATACTGAAAAAAAATAAGGTCAAAAATAATATCACATATATTGAGCAAAATAGTTGCTCATAAACAAAAGTTTACTTGCGATTTGCATTAATCTTGCTAATTGCCTCTAGACATTATTCTTTTTTTTTTTTTTGGTGTCACGGCTTTAGCTTCTCAAGTTTGCAATTGCTGCCATCTAGCAGAAACATTTTTTTTCGGGGTTGGTGGGAGGGGGGGGGATATTTTCAGAGCTAGTGTTTTCATGAGCTTTTTAGCTACTATTCGAGAAGCCTTTTTTAGTTTTCGGTTTGGCAAACAAATTCGATTATTGCCGGATTTGCAGGATTTTAATTTAATTTAATTCACGGATAGCCGAGGTTTTTGGCTACTAAAAGAATTCGTTTGTGTTTTTCCAAATTCGTTTATCAGTACGTGTATCATCACTAACAAACAACTCATCATTGGAATTTAATCGTGTTTCTACTTGCTGCTTTTTTTCATCAACATCACCATCTTCTTGCTCAGTTAGATAACAATCTTCATCATCTTCTGTGTAAAACCATGCCGCTGATCTTTTAATTTGTAAAAGTATATTCAATATTATCACTATCAGAAATATCAGTTAGCGAACCACCTTCACCACTTTTAGTGACGATTATTTTATCTGCACCATAAATAAAATGAAATGCAATAAAAACCGTGGATATTGTTATAATAGGCCTAGATTATCAATTTTTTTCTTTCCAATTATTAATTATTTTTGAATCCAATTTTTTGATCTCACAGTCGATATAAAATTTGGAGCTGGTTAATGTATTGTTCAAATTCATGAAATAATCTTGTTGGATTGCTTCTTTAGATTTTTTTTTTCAAACAAATTTTTATTAATTTGCGATTTATACCATGTAAAATATTTGATATTATTCTCCATGTATTCTAACATATTGTAGTGATGATATTCCTCTAATCTTATGCGACTTGATATCAGGCTAATTTGCTTCAGGTCTTTTAGCATTTTGAGGTTAATATTGTAATATTTGTCATTTAACAGTTTCGTAGGTTGAGCAATTGATTGTTTTTTATTATCTTGCAGATACTCAAGAATCTCTGATAGAAAGAATTTACGATTGAAAAGTTCTTTAGGAATGTGCTGTGAAGTTTAAGTAATGATATTGTCCAGTAGTTGTAATGACCCTTTTTTTTTTTTGAAATATTTTCAGAGATTTTGGTTTTGGTATAATCATCAGCTTCAATAGAGCTTTGTTCATTTTCCTGTAAACGTTGTTGATCTTATAATATTTTGATGTTGAATAATGTTTTACTAAAAGTTGAGATATTTTTATTAGCTACAGGCTTTTAGCTGATGCTGAATCAAAGCTCAATGAGAATACTCCATTATACCAAGTTTAGCATTTGTTTCTTTACAATGGGTGTATAATAATAATACTAGGATAAACTCAATTTGAAAGGAAACGTTATTAATTTTAAATTTATTCTTCCTTTAATTATATATCCAATTGGCATCCTAGGCTTAACATCAGTCTTATTGAATTTGTATGTAGGAAGGTCAAGGAACAGAAACAGCAAAAATAATAGTAACGCCCCCTCTGTAGGTACGAGAAACGCCATCATGAACCCATCATCAACAATACATAAATCCACCCATTTGCATGAACCCATATAATAACAATTGGGTGACCATCTGTCAACAAAACCTTGATACGTAAGACCACCAAAGTCAGGATCAGTTATGATAGATTCTCTATGACTCACACAAACAGTCCTAATTTTGGTTTTTAGAAAGATTTTTAAGCTTTGTTTGAAATAGCTCAATGGAATCTTAATTTACCAATTTCTGGTGCTGTTCGTTGTCAAGGTTAATAACTTCTCTATTTGAGACCCATTTAGTACTTTGGTCGTTTATCAGCTGTAACAGTTTATCTTGACTATCGATGTTCAGAAACTTGCAGAATTATTCTTAATTTAATTTTAATTGTGGAAATATAATTCGAATTTAGTTAAACCTAGCAGACATATAGTGTCAAAAAAAAAGGTGAAATTTGATGTTTACAGATCTAAAATTGAAATAGTAAATTACAAGTCTTCGAAAGACTTTAAGATTGAATGTGGTGGTTTGGAACAAAATGAAACTGAAGTACATTTTCGGAATCTAATTAATGTTGTAACAGCTCACTGCTTATTTTTAATAACAGTTTTCGATTAGTCTAGGTTTAAAAAATACTACACAACTATTTTGCATCCCAAATTTTGATCATTCTAGGCTCAACACTCACTAGACGAGTATTCCCATCCTGACTTTTGATCCCCATGTTTGATCACTCTTAATCCGTTCTAGTTACTGGTCATGTTTGGATCGTGAATTGAGATATTTCTGTTTTGGCAAGTTTGTTGAAATTTATTTTTTATTGGTGTCTGGTTTATCTTTATCCCCAACCTAAGCTAGCCGCTATTGCGATAGCTTTTAATACTATAGGTTCAATATTACTTTTCCATTCGTCAATATAGTTAGAATTATTAATGAAGAAGCTCCCATCTGGTGTTCCTATTTAGATACTTTAGTTTCCCTAGAAGAAGTTCGAGCTCTAAAAGATCATGAGTTGTATATCATACATTTTGTATTTAATATAAAAGTTTTTCATTCAAATTGTAAATTCGCGAAACCCAAGGCAATGTAGAGTAATTCCAACACCAAACGAATCCGAAATATGATTCTGGTTTACGCCAGTGGTTATATTGAATCTGTTTTTCCACCTTTATAGGTTAATTGAAATGTTCTCCGATCGTACTTGAAATTGTTCTGTTGGAAAAGGAAACATTTAATTGGGCAAACATTCCAAAAGCTTCGTAAAAAAAATGTGCAGAACTGTTTTATCTAGATTTTTCGTTGATCTTACGGTTAAGGGCATAGAAGAACCAGTATATAAAAATTCTAATCACGATTTCCAGCAGAATTCCCTGAATATCTCTTCATGAATTCCAACATTTGTCCGTCGGCTTAAAATTTATGGTAGGAAATTTGCCGCTTTTTCAAAAAAACTGTCAATGTAGACAGTAGGGGTAGTCGTGGTTACGTCTAGGTCTCGGATTGCCACAAGGCAAGAATATACCTTAAGTATTACAAATATGTTTTTCTGTGACTCATAAAACTTTCCAAATGAAATATAGAGTTCCAGGAAAGAAGACGGTGTGCTATCATGTTTTCCCAACAACTGAAAAGAGACGAAACCGACCCGAAAGTCCCTCTTTAGCAGCTACACAATCGACCATGTAAATGTTATTTCGCGTTTGTTTGTTTAAATTTAAAAAACAGTTCTCCTTTAATATTGTAAACTCTGGAAGGACTAGTCCCAAAATTATAATTAAAATTTGTATTCAATTCATTTCACAGTTAGATGTCAAAACATTGTTTATTCAAAGGTTTATACAAATATTTCTCAAATTGCGGTACAGCAATAATATTTTAGGCTGATTAGTTTTTTCTTGAGCCGACAAATAAACATGTTTAAAGCAATGTGAGTTGTTTGCTAACAAAGGTTTTGGTTAAGTGATTGGAAACATTAACAGAAACATAGTTTTACTCCGAACTCATTATTAGACTGAATCCACTTGAATTATCGGAGAAACTAGAAATATGTAAGGCAACAATGTTTTCCATTGAAAAGTGAAGGCGTCTGACGGCTGATAGTTAGGGAATTCCAAATGATGGAATAGCTTTTTCTGCAAAGTGGTTCAAAAACCGTGGAAGATCTCCTTTATGTAGGGTCCACATAAAATAAGTACCACCACTAATAGGGTTCCCCTCATGCTGACAAAACCTGAAGGATTTATACAAGGTAAAGAAATGAATTGCCATTTTGGCTTGGGCAGCGATATCACCGATAACTGAATAGGTATATATCTTATTAGAAATATTTGTTTTTCCGCATTTCACATAATCCAAAATCCCTCAGAAGCGTCTTTCAAAGTTTAAACTTAATTTTTACAATGATGGGCAAAATTTTTGTTCCTTGCCCAAGTGAAAAATATAAAGAAAAATTTTTCAATCTTGATTGCTCTGAAAAACTACCTTTAGCAGAATTTTGGTAAATTGTAAGCTCTCCAATTTCTTGAGGTGGAGTGCAGCACTTTGAATCTGCCAAAAAACCTTCAGTGTATTTTCTTTTTGATCTGCGAACTAATAAGGCATTTTTCCATAATCGGATGAAAGATTGTGTGTCTAAAATGGTTGGAAAACAAGGAGGTTTGGGGTTGGTTTACTAGAACTACGAAGTGTAAGGTGAGTTTTGACTAGGAAACCCTGTCGCAGACTTATCTTGCTGTAGTGGAGTGATGTTCCGGCCTCAACCTTAGGTTCGAAGTAAAAGGTAAGAGAGCCAGCTCCTTAAATATCATAAAGATACGGGAGGGTAAACCTTGGAAGGATGAAAAACCCAAGAGATTATTTATATTGGGTTCTATATATGGTATATCTACAGATATAGCCTCCGATTGCTCAGAATGGGCAATCTTCTTGTAAAAATGATAAATAAAACTAATGTTTCATTTAAGATTGTATCATCTGAATTAGATTTTTTCATTAAGATATCTAATAAAATAAATTGAGTGTAATATCACATATAATTAGTTAATAAATGTAATAACATTTCTGTTTCTTTTTATATCATTTTTGATATTTGTACATGTAATAAAATCTAATGACATCTGTAAGTGTCTAAAAATTTTGATTAACATTTATCATGTTAATTTATTCAATGAATAAATAAAGAACTTTTTTGTTCTACTGTTATAACAGTTAATAATAACTAATAATAATGTGTTTTGGACTTGTTAAAAATATAATATGTTCATAAAATCTTTTAGATTTGTTAAATACTGTTGTTCTGTATAAGCATTTAATTTATGTTTTATTATCTACTATATTGTTCTTGAAATAAGAATATAAATAATTTGTTTTAATTGTAAGTTACAGGATAGTAATCTTAGTATAATCTAATATAATAATATTATGCTAAAAATATGAAAGACAATTTGTATAATGATCTTTAAACTAATAGCTTGTTCATAGTTAATTGTTAAATAAATATGTTTTAATATGTTATTATTTCTTATGAAATGTAATTGTAATAGTTTTGCAAAAATTGTTCAAAGAATGAATAAATAAGCTGTTAGTAATTTAATAAATAGAATGTAAGGTCTTACTTAAAATTGGTGTCTTAATGTAATTCAATATTATCTTTTGAGTCTTTATTAATATCAAAATTGTGAAAATTTATAACAAAATTATGAAAATCTAAATCCTCTGTAGTTTGCATATCTCCTAAATTCTTTTTGGTGTTAACATATTTGATTTCAATGAAATCTTTAGAAATATTATTCTTTAATTTAAGTAGTTCATTTAAAGTCTACTGATTTTTAATAAAATTATTATTGGTTGCATTTCCTAACCATTTTAAAACACTTTGTGAATCAATACGTATAATTATTTTTGTAATTGTATGATTAATTACTTTAAATAAGTTAAAATAGTATATTGAATGTGAAAATATTCTATATAAAGCTAATAATTCTGCTTCAGAACCGCTAATTGCTTGAATATGTTGTTGTGGTGAACACGTATGCAAAAAATTATTACCAATTAAAATAATACCACCATTAGTACTTTTGTGTTTAAGATTATAGTTACTATCTGAAAAAATTGTTATTATATTTAAATTATTTGATTGAATTTGTGGAAGGATATTAATTTAATATTTCAAATCTTGAAGTAATCTTAGGATATCAGAAGGTTGTGCATTAATTGGAACTTTATGAAGCTTTTTTGTTAATATCATCAAAGGATGTTTTAAATCCATTCCAACTTTTGTTCAATATATTAAGTGTCCAAGAATACGTTGTACTGGTTTTACATTAAATTTATAATTATTATTTAAAATTCTTGAAAATTTTGAATGATTAGGTGATCTAGCAGGTTTTATATCCTGAAAATTGAAATTATTTAAAATTTTAGTTATTTTATTTGTACCTGGTAAATCTATTGATAAATTGTGTTTATTCAATTGATATTCTATTCCTAAGAAGAAAAATTTTGATGGATTAATTTGAAATGTAAATTTGAATATTTTCTTTAAATTATTTATAATTTGAATGCATTCAGATTTCTTACCATATAGAACCAAATCATCAACATATATAAGTAATTGAGTTGAATGTTTTGAAAATAAAGAAACGTCAAGTCCATTCATCATGAATCCTTCATCTATTAGACAGGATTTGATTGTGCAATACCAAACTAATGGAGCGAAAGGACTTCCATATAAAAGTTTTTCATCTTGTAGATTGAAATATTAATTTTTATAAATAAATTGTCTTTTAATACGTAATCATTTTGATTAACCGCTGAAGTAAAATCTCCAATGATTAATTCATTAGATGGTTTCGATAAATATGAAATGAAAAATGTCGTAATATTTGTCGTTATAGGACCATAAGAATCATACTCCCTTAGATAATTAGGTAATTTTCGAAAACTATTAAGTACGATTCTTATTTTCTTTTTATTATTCTCGTTTATAGTTCAAATGAATTTTGTAGATAACATATTTCTTTTTGGAGTTGATTCCCGATTTCTATCATTTGATAAAGGTATAATTGTTCCATAATTCATTAAATTATTAATTTCATTCTTTGAGGCGATATGCCATTCTTTTTCTGAATTATTATTGAATCCTTCATCTGCCAAATCATTTTCACTTAAAATATTAAAAATTGGAATTGATTGCGATGGAATATTGATAACATTATTTAATAAAAAATCTGGTTTCATTTTTTTAAAATTTACTTTTGATTCTGTATAATTTTCTATTACTCGTTGATTGTCAAAAGTTATTTGTTTTGTAGATTCTACTTCTATAGGAAGGTCTAAATTTTTTGCATTCTTACTTGAATTTGATGTGAAATTATTATCTGTATTTAAAACTATTGATTGATTATCTTCATTTATGACATTTAAGTCAGTAGGAATACCTGGGTATTTATGAGAGGGTCATTAATTAAACTTTTCATTGAATTGATTGGTGATTCATTAATTGATAGAACTTTTGCCGGGACCGTTAAACTATCAGAAGAATGATATTGAAAATTATTAAAATTGTAATTTATATTAGCTTCTGTACCTGTTTTACCACTAGGTATTATTTGTTTTGTATTAATTATCAAATCTCTATTGAGTAAGTAAATATTGTACCCTCCTAGGTCAGGATGATGACCTAGAAAGATTCCAACATTGAAATGAGAAACTTTATTTGTATCATTGGGATTATAGCAATGTACACTTTCTCCAAATGAGGCTGAATATAGATGGTAACTATCCATCGATATAGTAAGATCTATTGTAGGTATTCTGATCTTTATATTATCAGTATTGATCGAATTTAAATTATTATTATTTTGAAAAAATATATTTTCATTCATAGTAGATTTTTCATTAAATTGGTTGGTTTGATTAACTATATGCCTTTTTGGAACATTATCATTACTGAAAGGACTTATATTTGTAAATTTACAGTTGTACTTAAAGTAAATTCCCAAAAGTATGTTGAATATGCCTCGAATAATAATTTTCTAGAAAGCCGTAAAATTTGGTAGATTCTGTTTTGAATGATAGTATTAGTTGAATGTTCTAAACCTGGACTCTTCATGAGTTGAAGACCCAAATTTTTAATTTGAAATTCAAAATTTTCATTAAACACTTCAGGTGCTCTATCAGCCTGTAATTTTATAACTTTAGTATCTGGTGAATTTCTATCAGAAAATTGAATGAATTGAAAAATATTATTCTGAAATTAATTTCTCTTTTTTTTATAATAAACTGAAGTAAATCTTGATCTTAGCTCACTAATTATGAAGGCATAATTATTACCGGATAAACTCGGAGCACAAACTTTTCCGACAGCAAAACCTATGCTTGTACTCAATCTTGTCACTTCGAATTTGAAATTGTGGTTTTGTGGAAATAACTTTGATTAATTCTACACGTCTCACAAGTTGGGTCTTGACTCTTTATTGACGGTAGTTCTTGAGGAATTATTCCAGTGATTTTCAGTGTATTAATTTTTGAAGCAGTTAAGTGTCCATATAATATATGTAAATGATTAGCCAATTTTTCTGCTTTCATATACTTTAAATATTTAAATTGATTTTTATTTTCTTCTTGTAGAGCTTGTTGAGTAATATTAACTTGCTATACACCAACCATATTTATTTTTATTTTATTAAATTCAGCAGCGATATATCTACCGCTATATTCATAAATTGTATTATGATATTCTAAAATCATTTTATTATTTGGTTTAAAAGTTGTATTTATATTATTATTTGTTAAATCAGTTATTGAAATCAAATTGTTGAAATTTTTATGATATACCATACTTATGGATAAGTGTATGTTTTTGATGAATATTTGAGCCCTGAATTTGCCATCAAATTTAATATTGCTATTATTACCCAATACTATATTAAATGGTTCACAATATTCAATTGTAGAACATTTTAAAAGTTCTAAATTATATTTTGTTGAAATAAATGCTCCAGAACCGAGAAGACAATTTTGCAATAAACGTGACTCTGGATTTTTTGGCTCTTTTCATTTTATTATTCACAGTGTTAACATTTATATCAATCGATTTTGATTTATCTGTAGTTTAAAATTTGTTATTATAATTAGAATTTGAAGAATTAGAAAATGAATTAACTTTATTACTTTTGAATGAAAGCCCTACATTAAATTAAGATATATTGTCTTTTGGCTGGTAATTATCATAATCGTCAAAAGCATCATAACTTTGAGGTGTGCGAACCTTCGCGTTAGTTGTATTCTTATTATTATTATTATAATTTGAATTTGAATTAGAGTTTTTGTCTATATTATTATTATTATTGTAATTATTATTTTGTTTTCTAAAGTTATTTCTATTATTATCAGGTTTTTCTTTATACTTATTATTGTAATTTGTTTTATAATTATTATTAATATTGTTATTATTATAATTCTTTCTGAAATTATTATCTTGACGGAAATTTGTAAATTTTCTTGGTTTGTAATTATTTTATTCAGGTTTAAATAGCTTGTTTTGATCTTTATTATAATTAGAATTTCAATAAGTATTTGCTGAAGTGAATTTATTATTGTTTTGATTATGATTGAATCTAGGATTAATTTCCTTTTTCCTGGCAGAATTCATTTCAAAAGATGGAACTATATTTGCTTTAAGATGATTAAAAATATTTTTAATTGCATCAGCAACTTCCTCTGATTGATAATTAGGATCTAATTCAAGTTGTCTTTTGTAAAGTGGACGCCAAGTTTGATTTGGAATACAATAAAAATGTGTTCCACTGAATATTTTCGTAAAAATAGTTGATTCAATTTACTGTTGAATAATCAGTTAAGTCATCAGAATCATAATCTGAGTTGGTATACAACATATGTAGACAATAGCTATAATTTCTTGTTGAAGCTGGAACAGCATAATAATCCTTATACATTTATAAAGGTGTTGATAAATATTTATTAAAAACTGCTTCACTACTTAATTGTCTACGACAATAAGTTTTTATCTTTTGAATTTGGTCTTTAGGTGACATTCGTGCAGCAATATTTTTTCAATTGGTAACGAATGTGAACATCTAATATTCGAGTTGATTATAGTAAATAAATTTTCATTTCTAACATCATCAATTTTATCTGCTTTTAAAATTGAATTTTTATCTTGTGTCTAAGCTGGAAACTCGAGTGTGAGCGCTTCTCTGAGTGGAATACAACTTAAAGAAATCACTGGTATCTTTAAGGGAATTAGTATGCTTGAATTGATTTAAAGCTCTGGTTTGATAATTAATTAATGTAGTAGAGTTTGTGTAATTTTTATGCTCTTTTGGAATTTGCATTAGCAATACTTTCACTAGTTAGATGATTGACGTAGTGAGTGGGTAAAGAATAGAATTGAGTTGCATTATTATTTTCAATATTTGAACTATTATTATTTGAATGATCAGTAGCATTAGAAGGATTAATTTGATTTTCATTTCTTTCACTAGAGGAATTTGAGTCCATTAAATTAAAATTTGAATTTAATGGTGGAATTTGAAAAATATTTTCAATTTCATTATCAGATACATTAATTGACCTAGTAGGAGTATGAGGTTCAGCTGTACCTATCATAGTGCTCGAAATTTTAGTAGGATCAATTGTCCCTGTTGCAGCATCATTAGTTGAAGCATCGAGTGGCAAATTTATTGCAGTTGCTTCTTCATCCGAAGATAACTGTGCTGGAGTAGATCTAGTGTTTCATGAATTGGCTTTTTTTGGGGAACGGGCCATGCCTAAATATTATTAATAATTTGTAATTTATGATTCTTTATTGTAATTAAGTAAGATTTGAATTCTGAGTTGAAAAATGTTTTATTTCATTAAATATTAGTTGTATCATTAGTAAAACTTGTTGAAAAAATGAAAGTTATTCTTCTTTTTAAGATCTGAGACTATTAATCCAGTTGTAAATCAAGAAGCTTTACGCTTGGTTTACTACAATCACGAGGTGTAAGGTGAATTTTGACTTGGAAAACCTGTCCTATACTTAACTTGCTGTAGTAGAGCAATTTTGCACAACCTTTTTTTTGATAAGTGGAGCTATAAGTGGAAGCTAAGTGAGCTCCCCTTGTAAGAGGAAGACACTTAGCAGACCAGTTACGAGATAAGTGGAGCTATAAGCTCCACTTATTTGTTGAGTGCCGTTACTCTTTCCACTCAAATTCAGGTATGCAGAAAACTAAAATTTATTAATTTTTTTCTCTGTCGCAGATTTAAGGGAACACACGTGAAAATTTTCGTGTTATTTTTTTAAAAATTTAGGACGCCATTTAACTGGAGGCCTAACTGCCAGACCCTTAGGGCTCCAGTTAAAAAAAAAAAACTTCTGCAAAATTGTCTTAGTGGAATGATGTTCTGGCATTAACCTTCGACTGCAAGTAAAAGGTAATCGAGCCAGCTGCTTAAATATCATAATGATAGGAGGGTAAGCCTTGGAACGATGAAAAACTCAAGGGATAACATATATAGGGTTCAATATATGGTATATCTACAGATATAAATCGCTTTTAAAAATGTAGCCAAATGAGCAAGTTCAGCATCAATATCAGGCGTTTTTCACGGAATGTCATCTTCTAATTATTCCTCTTTTGTTTTTAAAGGATTGTTCAAAGTTTTGACGGTCTCAAAAAAGGAAGAACGGTTGTAGTGTGACTCTACATACTATTGGGGTGCAAAAAGCAATACCGAAGCTGGGCTTTCCAAAATAAAAATCCTAGTGTAATGCCGATTTTTCATTAAGAATCGAAAAAATGGTGTACCCCCCGCAACTTATCAGGGGCATTTTGGAAATCGCATTAGTAGAGAGAATCCTTAAGAAGCAAATTGTAATGCAATTCTGTCATTAGTTTAAAATTTACCAACAAATCGAGAGGGAAGAGTTTTCAGATATATTCATAGATGGTGATTGTGTGACCTTTTCACATCCAAAAACAATTTAGAGGCCGAGGTTCTCGTCCTAATCAAAACCAGAGAGCAACTGATTAAAGCATATTTTAGGCCCTACTCGAATGTCCCCATTTTATAAAATAATAACTCCGGTAATTAGACCTATTACTGATCATTGTGACTTCATCGTGAAGTTGCGTTGGGGATACCATAAGTAGAATCTCATCATCAGAGAGACTTGCATTATAAGCTTCAACGTCCAAATCAGTATCAAAGGCTCTAGCTTCCCGGTTTCAGTTAGTGATTTTTCGTTCACTATAATCCCTCTGCTGTATGATCCTGAGTTATTTGCAAAAATACTTAAACATCATACTTTCGGCCAAACTACTATACTTCTTCTGCAGCATAGGAAGAAGTACTGCTGAAGTATTTTGTGGGACGTTCCATATGGCAATCTACTATAAGACGGATTTTTTCATATGTGATTGTTTGACGGGGAAACATGTTCTCTGAAAATTCAATTTGATCTGACCATTTAGAGTACTCTTCTGAGGGAATAATACCCTTGAAAACTACGAGTGACGATGGTTGACAAATTTGATAGTTGACATTTCAAGTGTGAACACAATTTGTAGCACCGGTTTTAATTTTCTAATACTCAAAATGCTTCTTATTCCAAAGCAACAAAATACGTAAATTTTTTTGAGATATACGCCAGATTTGATAGAATCTCCAAAATAAAAAAAAGAGGTAGACAAAGTCTTAAAAGAAGTTTTATTTTGCTGAAATGTAGATTCGTGCCAATAAATATAGTAGAAAATCGGTATATTACTTTCGTAATGATAATTTCACGTCAATTGCTTAGGAGCACATACACGTTTGAGGACTATCCTTGAAAAAGAATATAGAGAACAATAAACACCGCCAACTTGCTAATGAACTCAAATTTTAGTTTTCCGTCTAGAAATATTTATTTATATATATACGCAATTTGTTGGAAGTCACTGTGACTATAATGTATGTCAGGTATAATTTTTTTTTGCTCTTTGAATAAAAAAAGCAGGCAAAAATCAGGATCAAAATTTTAACGCGATAAGGATGCATCCCGTTGGTTGAAAAACGATGCTCTGAACTTGAGCACTGGAAGTTGTTGAAAAGGTGCATATCTTCTGATTTCAAAACTAAAGACCAAAAACCTGCTCCTATTTTTGTTAAGACATACCAGACAAATCTAGAACAGAAATTCAAATCAAAAATTTAACCCTACCCTTTTCGCCTCCATCTATTAAACTGGGATGGATAAAATTGCGATGAAAAAGTTAGCCTTCCTTTTTTCTGATCCAAGATGGAAAACAAATAAGGATCAAGAAATTAGCCTTCTTTTTGTTTATACTGTGCATCTCATGGAGAAACAAAATTTAGTTTTAAAGATCAAGAAACCACAAAAAAAGTGGTAACCGGCTCCATTAACTGTTGTACAGTAAGCAATAATTGTGGAAATTATTCAAATTTCAGACCAAATTAAGTAGCGAAGGCAACGTATATTCTGGTGGAGTTCAAGCATTAGTTACTTATTAAAGCCGACATTTTTTAAATGTAGATGTATAATCAGCGAATTTCAATCACTCGTGATAATGGTTCTCCACGCTATCTAATGTTGACTAGACGGACTGTGTTTTAGTAGCTTATTGCGCTTTAAATTCAGCTTCTGAGCTATTCAATACACATCCAATAACAATTTTATAATTTTCATACCTATCAAAATTTTGTTAGGGTTTGCTATAAAGGTAATCTTTTCTTTCATTCTTTTATAATTGTTATTTACTTTTCTTCATATTATTTTTCACGTTAAGTCTGTAAGTCGCATGGAGATACAAACCATTAAAATCCGTCTTTTTTATTTTGTAATTAATATCTAGCAGAGATGGTTGCTAAGTTATTAGTCATGAGTAGGCTTGGCAGCTGAATGGGCTATTATAATACGCACAAAAGCAATACTCCAAGGGTGTTGCTTAGTTATGTCAGTAATGCGGTGGTCCAGATGTTCCATTTTTTCTCCTATATGTTTGATAATAATGCAGCATATGGCTTTGAAATGAAATTGACTGGTTTTGTTAGAAAAATTAAGATGAAGGCAGTCAAAAATTGCAAAAACTGACAGTTGTTGTATAGGAATAGTTTCATATTGTGATATATACCTAGCATTTAGTGAATAGGTATTACTAACAACACTGAATGATTAAAATTGTGAAGATGAACAATATGGTTCTTGAGTACCTTCTTTTTATCTGGGTTGTTGATTGTAGTCTTCGAGAGCTGGGGTTATATTAGTTTAATCTATAATGTTTAAAATTCTTTTTTCGTATAGAATACTTATTTTTTTTAGTTTTTCTTCACATAAATATTCCTGGTCACGCTACCTTTTGGTTAATCCTTAAATAAAACTCCGGTTGATATTCTGGATTGTCTTTTGTGCAATAAGTGCTCCAAGGCTGGTTTTGTGGGTCAAAATACGTTCCGCTAAAAAACTAGTTTTTTAGGTATCCTTAAAACTGGCTACCGTGATGCACATGCTATTAATAGGGGCATCCAAATGTTTCCCGAAACAATGCAAGTGTTGGTTTAAATACGGAAAGTGATTAGCACTTGGTCGGTTCTTGGTATTATGTCTAAATGCCTGGGGTATAGTCTGCCTTGTTATAACATTTAAAGATTATAATAATATGTTATATAAATATTTAAGTTACCTAATATATCTAAAGCGAATATATTTTTCTGTAAACAAAGAAAAAGAAAAATACAAAAGAGATAAAGAAACCAAAACAGGAAAAGAAAGCAATTTATCTTAAATTAGCAAAGCCGAAAGATCTTTCCAAAACAGCAGCAAATTCCAATTAAGCAAACAGTTGCCAAAGTAATTGAGAAAGTGCAAAATTTACAGACAAGTTAAAAGATTTCAATGAAGTGAAAATTTTTCATTAAAAAAAAACAAAAAGCTTTTGGATCCCTCGTGCCAACCAGGTGACTACGCAAACATGTGATCTGACAAAACCCAAACAATACAAATAATTAGAACGCACACAGAAGAGCCCTGGCGCATGATAAATATTAGGGTTAGCAGGCAGTACAACAAAGAGACAAACAGCAAACAAATAATTGAGTGTTAACAGTCTTAAGTAAAACAGAAGTAATTGCATGAGAAAGTAATGGTAAACAGAAGTAAGTAATAGATGAAATAGATGAATAAGTTATTAGGGAATGCGATCGTAAAAATATTTAATTTCAATCCAGTTGTAGAATGCTATTTGTAAAACCTTTCTCAATTGTCTGGCGGCAATATTATGGCAAAATATATGATTCCGGTTATGTATCTCTAATGATCTACAGCTATTTATTGGAATAAATGGTGTTATATTAATCTATGGATCTTCTTGTTCCCCAGAACCAAACTGCAACGAGAAAGTGAGACCACATATGGATCTATTTAAACTATCCGAACCGCTGCAGAAAAAGCAAAGCCTTCAAGACTAATTGATAAAAACTTGAGTCAGACGGAATGAGTTGCATCACAGCAGGAGTTGGCAGATCGCAAAGTTGCTCACAGCTCATAACCGGTATATTCCACCAAACTCCGTAATAAGACGGCAATGAACCTGTTTCAAAAGCAGGAAAAGAAAACAATCGAAAAACAACAGGTTAGATTGGAATAGTGCCCAAAGATGCCCTATTAACTAAAAGAGATAAAACGAAGAGAATCAACGATCAGTAAAGAGCTAACAGTATTTAGTTTAACAAAGCATGAATAACACAAAATACAGAAATTTTCTAAAAATATAAGGTAGGAACACAAAATAGGAAGTTGGATTACAGCAGTGGTATTATTCTGATAATACGCTGATAGGCAGCAAAGTAAACCAACCCGTGACTTATTCAGTGTAACAAAGTAAAATAGCTTGGACGAAATCCGACAGAAGGCGACGCTTTTCAATGAGTTGGTAAAATATGGATCTCATTAATGTTTTAGTAAGAATATAAATAGTAACGTAAGCTGGCATATGCTCAAGCGTAATAGCTTGGTCCAAATTTTCTTGAGTTGTTTAAAATCTAGGATAAATAAATGGAGGCATTTTCCAATTTTCATCTTGATATAGGGAAAAACCCGAAGCTTGGTTTTCATTACATATTATTAAAAAATTATGTTAACTTTCAAATTCATGTAGTAAATATTGTTTCCATTGGCGAATACCAAATGTCATATGAATAACTTTCAGTTCAGCTGAGCAAGTTGAAGTGAAGGTAACGTTGGAATTGCACAGGTTCCAGTTAACAATGTTATCGTTGAAAAATATACCTATACCTACAAAAGCATTGCTGGTAAGTGATGTATCCGCGTGCGCTACTAATGTTTTTCCATTTAACCTGGTTGGATAAAACAAGAAGACAAATGAGAATTTAAAATTTCTGAGAATAGGTGTAAGGTTACCGATATTTATAATGGATGAGTTTTTGTTTTTTGAAGTAATTAAAGAAACTGAATTGGAGATGTCAAATACAATTAAACAGCCAACTAGTTGAATTCCCGGTGTAGCAGTTAATATTCTTTTAAAGTATAAACTCGTTGAAACCTGTTTTGCTAAGTTGAAGGACCAACATCAAAAGGCGAAAGTTTCGGAGGATTAACATCAGGTTGTTTGGAACGTAAATTCGTTGTAAAGAATAGAGCAGACAACTTGATACTTTTGTCAATAAAAGTTAAATCCATTCATAAAAAGTTTTTAGGATACATATGGAATTTGAGTAAAATCGTTAAGGAAACCTTGTTATAATTATATTAATTTCATCAATTGAAGCACAAAGGAAAATGTCATCGACATATGAAGAGCCTAAAATATTAAGTAGCCTAATTCTAAATAGGCAGTTATCAGCTGTGAGAAACTCACCTTCTAATTTGGTAATGACTTGTGTGATATTATCATAAAAATTATGTGGGCACGTATCCGGCCAACTATTAATTTCTTAAGCGTAGCCTTTTGTGACTTGAACATTTCATGTAGTAAAACATAACAGTCTTTAGCATTTTTAGCCGCAAGACATGCTTTATTAATATCGAAGGATGCTAAAGACAATTTAATGAGGCTTCATAGGAAATAACTGAACAAACACTTGCACTATGGCATACCGGAGACTACTTCTCTGATTCAGTTAGAAAATGTTTATGCGAATCTCCATTACCTAAGGAACCAACGCGAGCTTTAGCAGCAGTTGTTTCTTGTTTTGAGGAGTACGTACAAATCCCTTAGCTAACTACTTTTTATCATAGTATTGTATCAACCAATTTGAAAGGATCATTTTTATTGAACATGGCAATCTCTTTATAAGTGGGATATTTAATTTCATTAAGGTCGCAACCTCTGGCAGTCATATAACCTTTTGAAAAATATATCTGAATTAGTAATTCAGCAAACTGCGTTCACAAATATTTCTGTGCCAGTAATCATATTGGTAGATTGAAAGGATCAAAGCCAAAGACACCATGCTGTGTTCAAGAGATATGAAGCGAAGTGAAAATGATACAATTTATGAAATTCATTTGATGCAATAAGTGTGTTATGATTCTAAATAAAATCAGCCGTTTGAAGATTTTTGTAACCAACAAACATTAGTTGAGTTGATTATGGAAATGTACCAACTATAATAATACAATCTTCATAAACTAGAGGATGCATACGAAAATGAAACAGTCTTTGAGACAAGGCTTGAAGTGAAATCAATTTTGAAGAAAGATTTTGAAGTCTATTGTAAATAGGAACAGAAAATGTCGTATCATCTTCAGCAAATCTATCAACACTTGGGGGCCGAGAAATGATATTTAATCAGCCTAAATCAGCATTTACTTCAACCAACAACATCTGCAGCTAATTGTTTTGACCCTGATATGTTGGTTAACGAACTCCTTCGCGTTCAATGAAGTAGAACTCGGTTCCTTGCTCACACCTTTAAGTACCTATACCTAAAGTTAGCAAATTGAACAATGTCTGTAAATAGACCTCAATGTTATTTATGTAAGTCTTGTTACTTCACGAAATAAAGACGTTCATCTACTAGTGAAATCATCGTTAATAGCAACACGAAATTTATAAGTTCAATACCTGAAAACGAAAGTATCAACATGTATATGCAGAACAAGGTGAACAGATGCTTCCCCTTCCTCCCTATTGCAAGACAATTTTCTAGAAGGTTTAGCACAAATACATCCTGATTGATTGCAGCGTTGTCAATATTTGTAGGTTTAACCGTTGGGAAGTTTGAATGTAATTTTTGGACTGTACGATAAGCAAAAGATACATGTGTTAAGTAAGTTTTGGAAAGTAACTGTTCTGAAGAGCAGATAGTATTGTAGTAGTATATACTACATGATTTTCCAATCGTTGACAGTGTAGAACGGAAATGAGCTGCTTTTTTTTTAGCAATAGGAATATATGTTGTTGGTTCAGAGCGGGATTTTTACTTGAGCGTGTTTCGCTCAGATAAAAGAAAAAACTCTTTTCTGAGCGTGGGATCACGCTCAGGTAAAAAAATCGGTTGTTTCTGAGCGAGACACGCTCCGATAAAAAGAATTGCGTTTATCTCGGCGTGATTTTTAATGCTCCTGTAGCTAGGTTGTCATTGCTCAAAAATGTTTCAAATGTGGCAAGCAGGTTCTTTGAATCAAGGGCTACTCAGGAAAGTTTTTGTTTTTTGAAAATATGGAGAATTGACAGAGCAAGTAGCTATCAAAAAACACTGTCTCCGCACATTATTGGCGCAATATCCGGACGGAGGCTCTAGGCTCGGGGTGCTCCGTGCACTATGCGCCACTGACTTTTTCTCTGTTGCGCACAAAACCACAAACCTTATACATGACCTCTTAATCGCCAAGTGTTTGTCACACGAAGCAAAATCAAAGTTCAGGTGAGTCTGAGAATTAAAAGCGCTATTCTACTGCTTTCACAGAAGTTAAAACATCCTAACTGTAAATATAACCAAGTCTCAGTGTTGCTAGTACCATATACTATAAAACTTTATATATTTCCATCCTTATCAAGCTGAGAACAGCTACTAAACCTCAATTTTCCAGATAAACCGTTATCAGCTATGATATAGTTACAAATGTTAGAATAATTTAAAAATATTTGTAAACACTCAGTGATCTTTAACAAATTTTAGGTACCTTATTAGCATCATGTTACATTTAATAACATTTGAAGAGACTTCATGCAAATAAGTGTTTTTATGACCTAAAAGAGATACTCAAAAACAAACCTAGATAAAAAATATAACCCTCATGAACGGTTTAATTTATTATCAAATGAATCAAGGAAAAATACCAATAATAAAATACTAAAAAAAAAGGTGAATAAAGAATAAATCAGAATTATCTCACATACTTAGATAACTGAACACAATAAACCAATATGCAAAACGCAATAATTAAAAAAAGTCTTACTTATTTAAATTCTCTTTACACAAAAACTTATGTAGAGAACATAGGTGAAATTAATTTGCCAGAGATAATGCACAATCAAATTAGGAACAAAAACATAAAAACAAATATAGAGGCAATTGATTCCCATTGGGCACAACCACAATTTAAATAACATCAAGATTCGATTGAACGTTGACATAAAAAAACTAAACGTTCAGTGCCATATACAAAACCACGGGCTGATGACATTATTTTAGAGAACAGTATCAGCAACACGTTTCTCAATTAAATACAACCATTTTATGTTTTAATTGATCAACTGAAAAATAAATCCAGTGATAGTTTGCAACAAAATATTACCCTTGTCTTCTCCAGAAATGGAATGTTTACATAGAAGACTGGCAACCGTGATACCACATGACAATTGTGGAATATGTTATTTTAATTTTCTATTTAAAGGTATGGCAATTTAGATTTATTACCAACTAAGAAACATTTGATAAAAGTTTAACTTCATATATATAGAGCCGCTTTGCTTACTTATACAGTTGGTCTAACACAAGAATGCCTGAAAGAACAACATTGAAAAAAAAGAAGTTATCACTGAAAATATCAATCAAAATAACTTATAATTGAAATTTTATAATTGCGCAAGAAGGAATATTCTTTTCAAATATTTCCGGCTCTAAACTCTAAACCGATATAATGATTTGGTTATAAGATAATACAATATACCATCGAAGTTAAACAAACCCAGACCATTTAAAGTTAATTAGGTATAAATAGAATTTTAGTTTCTATCAACCCCAATTTAATAGAATCTTTTTTTGTTTTTTGAGCAAGCATCCCTGATTTCAAATAAAATTAATTGAGCTAACCATAGAAGAGGCAAACATTAGTAGTGATTTTACAGAAGTACTTAGTAAACACTAATGCCTTTAAGCCTGAAAAAACAAGAAGATAACTTTTCTATCCTGTTCTGGTACTTGTTGAATACTTTCTGGAAATGGTTTACTGCAGATGAAAACCTATATTAAATCATCAGACTCTGATACTTAATTTTCTGCCTAAAACTACTGTTCAATAGTCTTCTTTTTTGATACTATGGTGCGTGATTATCAACCCCAGAAGTAAGTGCCTTATTTCCAGTACAACTTAACTAGACAGTTGAGCTGCCCTTCGCAAGAGCTAGTGAGAGCCGATAGTATTAATTTATCTCACCAATAAGATCGCAATATGTTTTGGATAATCGTTTGGAAAACTTGTTATGCTGTTAAGCTGTTATCTGCTTTCTGCTGTATGGTGCAAGTTTTTGGAGCACCTTCCATAATGATTTTCTATATGGTAAGCACCGTTTGATGTTAACCCAAATTCTCTTCCTACAAATTTTCTACTGAACTATAATAACCACTACCTTTATGGCACCTGCTGCGACCTTCTTGCTTATCCATGTACGATAGTACTTGGTTTTCAAACTAGATACAGGCCCTACAAAATTAGTGTTCCACCAATTAATAATAGCAGCAAGCCAAATTTTATCGTGCTTGCCGTAGTGTAAGGGCAGAGGGTGACGGTCAGTGATCATTTTATAGTTGTTCTGTAAAACGCTGATTGTATTGGTGTTCTGTGGTGGTGACCACGCATTTGAGTAGCTGGGGATTTAGTAAGTGAATTCTCAAATATTGGTTAACACCAAGTTTAATTGAAGGGAGTTTGTGGTGCAGCTGGCATAGAGTTATTTTGGGTCAATTAATTTGGTTTTCAATTTTGTAATACTAGACTTCGTTTTATGCAGTAAATCAATATTTATTTGAAAGCGAAATATGTGAAGATACTTGAACTGCTTTACTTTATTTCGATTTTTTATTCTGTATTATCCCAGTTTAATTTCCTGTAACTAATATTTTATTATTCTGCTCGCTCTTTTTGTGAAATCATTAATGTCCCTTATTATTTTGTTGATTAATGGCATAACAACCTTTGTAGCTTCTTGAAGCTATCCTTAATTTTTGAAAGCAAACCTCAGATCATGAAGAAGAAAATTTGTAGTTTGCTCCAAATTGTTTTTGGTTCGGTTATAGTTCGAAGCATTCACGAGAAATTAGACATATTTCCTTTTCAAAAGGTTCTACAACTGTTTTACAGTGATTGAGTCTTCCCCATAAGGTTTTAAAGGCTTAAGGTAATTGTACTTTGCTATTTGACAAACTTTATGGACCATCCAAAAAATCAAGGGATAACCAGCTGAGATATCAGACAGTACAGTGATACTTCTCTATGCCAATTAAAACAATTACCTACGGAGTGTGAGAACAACTGAAGTCAGATGTTCCTATGAGTGGTTCTCTCATAAGAATCGTTTTAATTTTTTAACCGTTAAAGCAAACGCTAGTTTATAAAGGTAACATTACGATTCTGGAAAAGTTGCTTTTCACATTATCAGTAGTGTGTTTATTATGGAAAACTAATGATAGAACTTCCAAGCGCAAAAGAAACACGTCTAACATTTACTCAGTAAGATAGTTGTTTACCGGAAGGCTGTACTAACAAACATTGTTAACTTAATATATTTCATTGAAAGCGAGAAGTCGCCATTTAAAGCACTAAGCTGTTCCTTGCCTGTCTTAAGAGATGGACAAAAGTTGTGCACAATGCTGCTTTTCTTATACAAAGCATCCAAAATCACATATAAGTTTTCAAATTTTTAGTGGCCGAGTAAAGGGCAGTAAATATGTTAGCTTCAAAAGAAAAAAAAGTGAGTATTCCTAGAAACAGTATATTCACGAAACGTTTACTAAAGTAATAACTACCCGTTTACCAGACACCGAACCAAAAGGTATCTAAGCATAATTTTCTTGAACTTGGTTTCTCCTTTAACACTCTGGATCCTTTAAGCCATCCAAAAAAAATTAAGTAGTCGCTAACGGTAGCTCGACTGGACGCTTCTATTAACCAGTAGCTTTCTGCTTTACAATATATCGTCAGCAGCATGTTGGATGCAAACCGTTCAAACATATACCTTTTAATTTATTTGTTAACAAAAAAGTTGAGTGCTGGTGCTTTCCTTGAATTACCGTTGTGAATGCTAAATAATGAAATTTAGCCAAATGGCAATTGTCGACGAACAAAATATAGCGTATTGACTTTCAGGTGGAAACCTACAATCCAGATCCATAGATGTCAACCTCCGAGCTATATCCTGAGGCATGCCATAAGCACTTTCGTTATACTTAGCACTGGATTAGAAGCTTTGCTGTACCGCTTTTGATTAATGGAGTGGAAAAGGAATAATAAAAAGCACAGAAACCGGGAGTGCTTGATAAGAAATGTTAACTTTTTTCAACTGATTGAGGGAATGGGAACTGTTTTGCACGTAATCATCCAAATAAATGCTATATTCGATTTTTAAATAAAGAGTACCGCCTCTCGCCAACAGTTTAGGCAGGGCCCAAGATATTAATCACGTATTTTTCGGGGTTGGGGTTTAGTTGGTTGGATAACAGTTGGAGAGATAGTGTCGTATTTTTAGATAAACTGGTTGCAGTAATCCAAGTAAGGACCATCTGTAAATAAATTAAGCATTATGTTTGGCTATTATTTTTTATTATCCCGAATTGGTAGAATCAGCTTGGTTCGATTGTCTTTAAAAAATTAACTGGCTAACCATATGAGCAGTAACCTTAATGGCTTTTATTTGTCCACATGTTATAAAAATATAGCTAAATGGTAAATAATAATTCAAGTAGCTTTACTAAGCATAGTTAATACTCAAAATTGTTTTGTTTCTTTTATCAACAACAACCGCTACCCTGTGGGAGGCAAATTTCTTTGTACCAGGTTTGTAGTTCCGACAATTAATCTGATCCTCGCAGCTATGATTACTGCATAGTAGGGAGCACGCGACCTTTTTTTTTCTGCATCCACATCTTTCTGTACTCAGTAAAGCACAATCATATGAATTAATTATTTTGGAATTCCTAAGCTCTTCTTGGGGAACAACATCGTTTGTTAATTGCAATTCAGTCAAATGTAAAATATGTTTACTAACACTGCGTAAACTGACACTGTTGTAACCAAATCTGCCGATGGAGGAAAACCAACATCGGCGTCTGCTCTAATATTCTCCAATTCAGAGTACATAAAAGCATTTTCTAAAATTCCAGTTTTACATGCAACTTTATAAAACTTTTTTGTTTCATCTTGGGAACTCTCCATGATCGTTATAACATAACCAAGGCAAGATTTGTCAGATATTCTCACAGCAATATCTTGTTTATTAAATGTCACTTTTACCTTGTCATATAACTTAATGGTTTTCCTGGGAGTTCGATTATTACGCTACTTATCTGTTATCATCATGTACCTGTTATTCGTCGCCATAATTTTGGAATAGTCGGAAGAACTTTGTGAGCAATACCTTTCTGAGTTTTTTGGAGAATCAGCTGCACCGTATGGACCAACTGTGCTTTGTTTTTCTTCTTTTCCAGAATTCGGAAATATTTTCTGAGCATGGAGATATAGAGCTTGTGAAGCTGTGACACCAATAGCACGACTGAAATTGTTATTTATCGAATACACAGCATCATCTAGGAAGCTAGACCAATTTCTACTTTCATAGATATTCATTAGTCTAGCTAGCTCCACTTAGAATACGTCGTTACCGTTTTGCACAAGTCCGTTCGCCTTTGGATTTCTTGGTCTGATTCGAATTCTTTTGAGGTTCCTACTTTGCATAATTGTAGAATTGTTTTACTTATAAATTCTGCCTGTTATCCATTTGGAGCATTGATGATGTGTTAACAGTATTGAAAAACATACACATAACCTTTTTCACCGAAGACGCACGCTTATTGAATAGAGGCGAAGACCAACTAAATTTCCTAAAATGATCCCTGAAATGTGAGTGAATCTGCATCGCACCGTGTTTTGTCTTTCCAGCACCATAAATATCTTCACAGCACCGTGTTTTTATCTTCGGGAGCACCGTGTTTCTACACAGCACCCCCTGATATATCTCACGACGGGTAACCTATTAATATAGAAAATTTTTACTTGTTTAATAGTCAAATTAGTATGTAAAAAAGAACTTTCCGAAAATTAACATTTTTGGGAAATTTGCTTAAGTATGGGTCGGACACAAAAGTAGACAATTAGTGTCCGAGTGCCCGTAATAACGCGTTCAAGAAGCGGTCCACCATAGTTAAGACCTGAGTATTTTTGGCCGGGCCGACGATTTGCCGATCAATAAAAAAAAAGCCCATGGTAATCCATAGGGAAAAAAAATTACAAAGAAAGGGTACGACATGAGCGCGACACAAATTAAGTGTCACGTTTGGTGGAGAAGTCATGTGCTCTGTCACCTGATGCAAGTCAGGTGAGATTTACAAGATCCTGTACCATGGTGTTTGAGATGCGTGTGACCACCCCCCCCCCCGGCAGCCGAAAAACCCAAAGAAAAACCTCTAATTTTGGGGCGGGGTAAGTCGTGGCAGAACTTTTTGAGTTACCCGGCTTCAGCGCGCATTTTTGCGCGCTTCTGCGCAGTTCCTTGAAGCTGGCTTAACGAATTATTTGCATTAAAGGGGTTACATTTAACGGATATAAAGATATGCAAAAAAATAACAAATGATTTATTGAGCATATGCAAGGAAGTATATCTCAAAATGGAAGAATATATTGAAGAAGTTATTCCAGAAATTGATAAGACTGTCTTGTCTAAAAAAGAAATAAAGACATAGATGATAAACTATTTTAAAAAATCATCTTTAGGATTACATATAATCAGAAGCGATAGCACTTAAATAATTTATCACTGCAAATACGGAGATCAGTACAGAGGTACAGGTCCAGGTTCTTCAAGAATTTCAAACTCAACACAAGTTAAATGCCCATTCTCAATCCCATTCCCACATTATATGAAATCCAATCAAAGGCAGTTAACCAAGATATGCAGTATACATAAATTCCACAGTCCTTTGGTCCATCCTGAAATACAGCCAGTTTTAAGAAGAAGAACCCCAGAAGTTAAGCAATTTCTTGTTTCAATGTTTAATCAAAATACAGTAAAGGCCCGAATTATTATCCCATTTGTAATAGAACAATTCCACCTTACACTCATTAATAAAGATATAGTCAACGAGCTTTATAATTATCGTCAACTGAATAAAAATCCATTATACTCAAATGCTGCTGAAACTATCAATTACTTCAAAAATGCTGGTTATAAGGTGGTTACTGCTTTGACAGAAGATAACAAACTTCAACTTTGTTGTTTTCTCTCAGTTTCTGCAGAACAGTTTTTAGCAAACAACAAACTTGAGGTGTTGTATATGGATACAACTTACAGGGTTAATAAGTTCAATCTACATTTATGTAATTTTGTTACAGAAAATATGAATGGCTCAACCATACCATTAGCTAGTTGCTTGATGAGTAGAGAGACATATCTTAATTATACCCAAGTATTACAAATGTTTGTCTCATTTATTGAGCTGATTGTTGGTGAAGACTATTCTATTCCATTGATTCTCACTGATAGAGATAAAAGTATAAGAAAAGCTATTGAAGAGGTTATTCCTGACACACATCACAGATACTGTTTGTTTCACAATAAGGCTAACATTAAAGCAAATTGTTATAAACATTTTGTTACGGTTGACTGTGTGTCTGAGTGGATTGAGTTTTTACAAATGTTTGATCTGTTTTGGACTACAGTGAGTAAACCTGATACTTTGTAAATTAAAGCCAAAATAAAAGATTTTTTGGAAAAATATGCAAATGACAGTAAAGTCATTGACTATTTAGAATCTTTCATCTATGTTGATGAAGATCATTTTGCTATATCATGTTCACCAAACGATTTATTTATTCCGTCGTATTCATCTTCAAGAATTGAAAGTTTTCATGCTGCGTTGAAACAGTATTTGTCGGGAGCCACAATTTCGTTATTGGAAATGGCCGTGAGCTACAATACATTTATTGAAGAGTTATTCCACCAAGCTGATGTAAAAAATGAGAGTCATTCCAAAAGGTATGTTTTGCAGAAAACGTTTAGAGACTTTTGTGGCGCCATTATAAATATGTTCTCATATCAGTGTCCATGTATTCTTCTAAAAGAATATCAAGCAGCGGAAAGAATGTATAACTCCGATGATGAAACATATGTTTGCTCTAGCTGCAGAACAACATATTGTTTAAAAACACCATGTGGACATCAAATGCTTCAGCTACTTTGCATTTCTGAAAAGCTAAAACCGGATATGATCAACCCTTTTTATCGTAAAGTGTTGGTAGTTAATACGGACGAAGATGCAGATATTGTTGCTACATTGGCTTCGATAAAAGATATTGATTTTGTTCCTCGTCGCCAAAGTGTTGCTCCACAAAAAGACGTTCGTATTCCTACCGTGGCAGAGAGAGTAGTAGAGGAAAACCTTTATGCTACAGAATCGGAGCCCCCTTCTGATGTGTCTGAGCTCATGGACACTATCGAATTTAGTTAGATTTTCTTAGTATATACTCTATTTAGTAAATTAAAATATCCTTTGTTTTTTAGATAATTATATAAGCCAGCTTCGAGGAACTGCGCAGAAGCGCGCAAAAATGCGCGCTGAAGCCGGGTAACTCAAAAAGTTCTGCCACGACTCACCCCGCCCCAAAATTAGAGGTTTTTCTTTGGGTTTTTCGGCTGCCGGGGGGGGGGGGTCACATGCATCTCAAACACCATGGTACAGGATCTTGTAAATCTCACCTGACTTGCATCAGGTGACAGAGCACATGACTTCTCCACCAAACGTGACACTTAATTTGTGTCGCGCTCATGTCGTACCCTTTCTTTGTAATTTTTTTTCCCTATGGATTACCATGGGCTTTTTTTTTATTGATCGGCAAATCGTCGGCCCGGCCAAAAATACTCAGGTCTTAACTATGGTGGACCGCTTCTTTAACGCGTTATTAAGGGCACTCGGACACTAATTGTCTACTTTTGTGTACGACCCATACTTAAGCAAATTTCCCAAAAATGTTAATTTTCGGAAAGTTCTTTTTTACATACTAATTTGACTATTAAACAAGTAAAAATTTTCTATATTAATAGGTTACCCGTCGTGAGATATATCAGGGGGTGCTGTGTAGAAACACGGTGCTCCCGAAGATAAAAACACGGTGCTGTGAAGATATTTATGGTGCTGGAAAGACAAAACACGGTGCGATGCAGATTCACTCTGAAATGTATAATCCACTTATATTCCTTTATATCATCGTCTTTGTTCTCATTATCTTCCTCTGTTTTGGAATTTCAAGTTCATCTAAGTTTTCTAAAATATACGTCTCTTCTTCGAGCTTAATATCTGCAACCAACTTGTTTGGGTCAACTTATAACTTATACTGTTTAATTGACCTGGTGCGTCTCATATCTTTTAAATCAACCTGTACTCTTTCAAGACTTTGGGAAGACTTAATAAAATTTACCTCTCCAACTGGCTTAATAATTGACTGTTTTAACCATATCAAGCAACGAAGGTTTATCGCATTTAAAAATCTATTTGGAACATTATAAAATATTTCTTTAAGCTCCCTTCCCACAAACTTGGATGTCTTCTTACACCTTCTTTTTGTCTGATGGAACCAAAGGGTTACCTCTACTATTTCGTCTATATGAAGTACAAGTATTTTTTTGGAATAAAATATTTGGTTCCCAATACGGGAGTAGTGTTTATTTATTCTACCTACCTTTTCTACCAATGAATTATCAGGAGTGTTGTTAAAGAAATCTTCCATAGTGGCCAATTCTTGTTCAGAAAGGCTCAATTTTTATTTAACCTCAAAGATCTTCTTATGGATAGCTTGTAAGAATTCCACCGGTTTAACCATTTCGTTATTAAAAACAAGATCAAACATTTGTTGGGTAAATGTGGTTTTATGTTGAATACCGAAACTTTCAACATCTTCCTTCTCGAACAGATCATACAAGAAACCACTAAACTTTCGATCCATGGAGTGCAAAACTAAACTATTACTTTTTAGTTTGCGATTGCTTATTTTTAATTTGACTCGGATAGTTTTTCCAGTAAAAGTAAACACGGCTACGGTCATAAATTTCGGTAATTAGATCTTTGGAAGCAACTGATATTTTTGCCTTCTTATAAGTTATTTCAACGCCGTCACTGCTACTCTCCTCAGTGAAACTTTGTTTTCCATCGGAATTGAGAGTAGCAGAATTACCGCTAATGGATTGTATTTTCTGAGAGGGTAAGTTGAAACCATTATTATTGAATCATCTATTATCTTGAGCTATAACATGGCTAGGAAATTGTTTGGTCAGTTCATTTCTGACTGAAAGGCTCTCCAGCACTAAAGGTTCGTGTCCAAATTTTTGAGAATCATTGAGTTCTTTTTTCTTACACAGTTCTTGACTAGAATAAGTGTCTGTATCCAACTCCCTTTTTGAAATATCTGCTTTAGTGGAAATGAAGTCATAGTCTATTGGAGAGCACTTTTTATTTTTTGGACGTATGATTTGCGTCTCAATGAACTTATAGAAGGACTCATGTACAGTGTCAATGGACTGTTGTGATATTTGGAAGCAAGTTTTAAAAACATAAGATCCAGTAATTGAACTTTTTGTTTGAAACAGTTGAACCACAGCGAAGTATCAGGCTGCAAAATAACCACAAGAATAACTGTTCTTTTGACTGTCAACGTCCATAAATATTTGTTTCCTACTAATTGAATCAGACGGGCACCTGAGCAAGAATGAAAGCATCATTTTAAGATCTTTTTGCAATTCGTCTAAAATTTTTGACCCAGACAACGAGTCTAAAATATAACAAGTAGCATCCATGAAACTGGCTTTAATTTGGAAAAACACTGTGAGCCAGTGGTTGTGGTACAAATAGGGCATAACCAAAAACAATTGCTGCAGATCATCTGTACCAAATTCTGCAGACCACTTGGAGGATTTTAGAAAATTCAGCGTAAATTCATTTAACACTCCATTGGATGAAAATAAGGGAATCATATTGGGATTCAAATACAAAACAAAACTATTGCAGAAGTACAAAGCTTGCAGCAAATAGTCATCAGCGCCTTCTGACCAATATATATCTGGAACTGAACTTAAAAGATATTTAATTGACAGGTGAACTAAACTATCATCAAGCCAACGTTTTCAAATTATGGTAGACAAGCTTTCCTAATAAGGGTTGCCACATGATGATCCGTTAGACTCAATCAAAGTGGTTTCCTGCATTTTAAAATCCAAAATTGTATTATGCTGAAGAGAGCAACGCAGTAATGGAAAGAAGTAGATTTTATTTTTGAACACAAACACAATTATTGTAAAAACCTTCTTTACCAACAGTTGTAATCTTATTAATTTATTTTCTTAAAATACAAACTAGATTTTTCTTTTGAAGAATAACTTGTAGAAATATTTTTAGCGAACATTGTTATAACAGTTTTTTTGAGTTTCTGCAAAACGATCGTTAGCTTTGAAAATATTATTTATTGAAAGTTGTATAGAAAATGCGAATATTAATATTATTAAAATTTTTAATGAATTTGCTTATTATTGTGTAATAATATTATTATATTTCGAATCAGTTTTTTTATGGTTCTGTACTGCTTTTATTTCATATGAAATTTGTTTTGCTTTTTTTAATATTAAAATTAATGTTGTTAGTTATAGTTAATATTAAAAATTTAAGTAAGCTTACAAGTATATTAATTGAAGCTTGGATTATTATTTTTATACTTATTGTAAATATTGTCTAGTCGGACTTTTTGTACTATTATATTTATACTTATTTTTGTATAGTATAACTGATATTATTATTTTTCTTTTATTTAATATTACTATTTTTGAAAAGTATAATTGTTATGATTATTATTGTTATTATTGTTATTATTGTTATTATTGTTATTACTACTATTATTATTATTTTTGTTATTTCTTGAATTTATATTTAAAGTGTTCTTATTATTATTATTATTATTATTATTATTATGATTCTTATTATTAACTGTTTTATTACAATTATTAATTTTTCGTTTTCCTAAATTTAATTTACAAACTTTGTTTCCTGCGTTTGTTGTCAACGTACCACCTAAAGTCTAAAAAATAGATTTAGGATATGAGTAAATTGAAAAATTTGATATGTGTGAGGAGAAGCAAAAATAAAAAAAAAGTAAAAAGAAAGAAAGTTTTTTTTCTTTTGTTGTAGGCTACCGTGTGGAGAATAATTTCCATCAGGTTAGGAGGTCGTCACGCAGTCCCTTTCACGTGACTAATATGCGGTTAACCTACACATTTCCTTTTTTAAACACAATAACTCCCGTATAAAAGAGGTAGATTGATATTTTAATCTGCTTTTCAGAATTTATTTATTTTATGTTTATTAAGATGGAACCAATTAAAGAAGTGGTGTTACTTTTGTCGTTAGCTCAAGCAAAAGTTAAGGTATTTGGGTCACGTGCCTTTGCAAAGTATGTTTATTATCCTGATTTTAAAAGTGTTTGTAAAAGAACGCCAATTCGAGTCAGCGCTGGGAAGAATGATTTTAGGGCTCTCGTTGTGAAAAAGTTGGTCAGGTGAAAGCCGTATCTTGTCGCCAAGGTTATGGAAGATCTTTGAATTTTGGCTGAGGGTGAAGCTACATCTAAAGGTATTTTTTTTGCACCGCTGTGCCGACAAGCCGCTAACCGCTTCCGAGATAGCCGAAATAAAATATTCAAAAGAAGAACAAATTAAGATTGCTAAAAAAAAAAGGGAATTAAAAAATAAAATATTAACAAAAGATGAGGAGCTAAACATCATTAAAAAAAATACTAAACTCTCTGTTTCTAACGCTAGTTATAACAGGTTAAAAAAAAAACTTGATTGTAAAGCCAAGTTAAAGGTAGCCGTTGCCAACAACAAAGCAAAAGAGGTTAAGGCTTTCCGGAGTAAGATTAGAGAGATGCACCGGAAGGATTTTAAAAAGGTTTCCTTGAAAAATCTTATTATTCCGGATGAGGACGGATATGAAACGACATGTGGAAGTGGTGACGATTGCGAATCCGATGCAGAAAATTAGTCTTCTTCTTTTGTTATGTAGATAAATCAATTCTGTTAGCTATAAAATAAATAAGGCTTTTGTTGTTTTTCCAAGAAATTGGCAATTAACAGGTCAGGTGTAAGGTTTGTGGTTTTGTGCGCAACAAAAAAAAGTCGGTGGCGCACAGTGCGCGGAGCGCCCTAAGCCTAGAGCCTCCAGGAGGATATTGGGCGAATAATGCGCGGAGACAGTGTTTTTTGATAGGTACCTGCTCTATCAATTCTCCATATTTTCGAGAAAAAAAAGTTTCCCGAGAAGCCATTGATGCAAAGAACCTGCTTGCCAAATTTGAAACGTTTTTGTGCTGTGAAAAGCTAGCTACAGGTTCTTCAAAACTGACGCTCAGATAAACGGAATTGCTTTTGTATGAGCGTGTCTCCCTCAAAAACAAACGATTTTTTTAGCTGAGCGTGATCCCTCGCTCAGAAAAGAAAAATATCTTTTACTTGAGAGATACACCGTCAATATAACTCTCGCTCAATTACATCGACATATATTCTTCAGTAATTTGAAGACATACTTCATTATTATCATAAAGTAATTTAGCTCCCTGCAAGAAAATTGATGGTGTTGATATAAATTTAGTGGATTTGGTAAATATAATTCAGTAATTTTCACTGCTAAACAGCAATGTCTCTGTTGATTGTACTAGACGGTGCTGCCTAAAAAACGTAGATGTTCGAATAGGGTACAAGAATTTTGTTAACGTCGTATGAATAAAGAAAATGTAATGACTTAACAAGTGTTGAATCAGCAGCACTTTCAATAATAATCTGTATTAATTTTGGTTTTAATATTCATTTATTTAACAAATTCGAATATA
The DNA here is from genome assembly GCA_001600695.1 of Ascoidea asiatica. Classification (NCBI taxonomy): domain Eukaryota; kingdom Fungi; phylum Ascomycota; class Saccharomycetes; order Ascoideales; family Ascoideaceae; genus Ascoidea; species Ascoidea asiatica. Next base: position 848,333 of record BCKQ01000007.1, read on the forward strand.
CAAATTTTACTTACTACAATTTATGTATTCCAGAACTAACCGGTGCTAATCCAGRATYCGAGAAAGAAAACTAAATAAATTAAATACAAAAATAACSGAAAATCSATTGTTTAAATCTTAAATYGGGATTACTGGCGGGTCCCAGAGAACCTTAGACGATTCTCTGTACTTCTTACCTATCATCAGGGTGCAACCAAGTTTACCTTGTAAAAATGGGTGGAAACTTGATTAGCATCCATTGAAGTCACATTTCCGTTTCATCATAGTAAATAAATCTTCCAACTTTCCACTGGCGTGTTTAAGCAAATTAAAAAGCGGGAATAATCTGCGATGGAAGCCCGCTATGGGAATTGAATTCCGCGGTACTAGCCCCACTACTGAAGTGTTTATTCCACGAAACTTTGGTATACGTGGTGAGAATTAAACCTTATCTCTCATGAGACTATGGCTAGGCAATTCAACCCTGCAAAAGGCGTCCCTGCCTATATTCGATTTGCTGTTTGGATTTAAAATTATCAGGATATACACTAGATGCTAACTGATCTTTTATTCTCCTCGTACCAAGTGCGTTAGGTTTAATATGCTGTGACAGGTTTTACGAGTGTGGCTAGTACCATTGGCAAASTYTTTTCTACTTCGTACGCTATACCTGACGAASGAACATCTCCTACGCCGTGTGAATAAATTATCACAGGATATCAGATTATCTGTGTACCTGAACACCGACTTTTCGAGTGTCATCTGAACTGATCTGTTTTTCATACAACTTAATTCAACTTTATGCAACAATGGCTATATTTATTCCTACTTATGCATATTTTTGCATCATCGTAGATAATATATATACATTATTGTATAATACATGACGGTGTTACGTCTGCTATAGATTCGTTTTTTTATTAGACATTCACCATCCATCGCATGAGTACCAACATATGCCCTACTATATACAGATATCTATTATCTTCAATAAAATTGTTATTGATATTATCCGAAAAAGATGCAAAACGATCACCAAAATAATATGTATTACTATTAGCCAATGAATGAACTTGTTGATATTTAAGGGAGTTCTTGTTACTTTCTAATTCAGTGAGTTTATTTGAGGTTTAAGGTCACATTTGATTAGCACCTGGCTAAATGCTGTTGGAATTGGATGAGTTTTCAGCATAAAAATTTTAGTATTTTTTTTTTTTTGATTGGGGCTTCACATTTTGAATACAAGCATGAGAGGAACCACAGTTCTTACATAAACTGTAAAATATAACAGTCTTGTTTTCCAATTGTAATGGTTATCCGTTGACTTTGATTCCCAGCTCGTGGATTAACCGCAGGAGCATTATTAGTAGAATTGGTATTGTTCTTTTTATTGTTCTTGGACTTACCACCCAGGAAAAATCACGTGTTATCTGCGATATTTTTGTTCATCAACGCTTGTTGGATTGATTTATCGTCACAGTAATCTTTGTCAAATGAAGTCAAATAAACAGCTGGTGAGTTCAAAGTAGGATTGAGAAAATGATCTAAATTTTCCTCCAATATTATTTCTCTGATATTGCAGAAGGTTATATTCTTAAGTTTTTCAAAAAATGCCAGAACAGGTTTTCCAAGTATCAATGTAAACTCTGACGTTCATGATAATACTTGAGGTACTCTAGATAATAGATAAAGTGATGTAAATGGATGAGCAAAATTATCAAATTTCGAAGTAGGTTCATCTTTAGTATTTTCTTATGCTATGATTAAGTCAACCAAAGACGCAGATGATAAAAAACCAACTTCCTTAAATTTAACGATTAATTTTTCCAACCAAGTACGAACAAAGAATAAGATTACAAATATTCTTTACCTTGGAATCCACTTGTTTTATTCAGTTCTCGTATATGCATAGGAGAGCATACGGTTTTAACAATAATTTTTCTGGAGGAGATCTAGAATTATAATCTTTAGAAATTGCATATACCATATTGAACTCTAATTCTTCACAAAGACACCCGTTTTAGCTCATTTGAAATGTTTGATAATAATGCTGTGGTACGTGAAAAAGTGAATTCTACATCCCTCTGAGTGGAAGTAATCATTAACCAAATTTCGAAGTTGATATTTTGAAATAGTGTCCGATAATTGTTCAGAAACATTAGCATATCTTCGACAAAAGCACTATTCATTTTTGATATTTTATTTTAAATTCAGATATAGTTTAACTAAAAAACAACAAAGTTTGAATTGGATATTAGTTTCGCAGAGCTAAATTAATTCCAACCTTATTCTCAATCAACAAATTTGGATACCCTGCTTTAATAATTCCGTAACAGAAACAAAACTAGCAAATGTTTTGCCTAACCCCATTCATTATACGGATCCCAATAACTGGTTTTGGTAATTAATTCCCAAAACGGATTTTCTTTAAGCAATTAATCATATGTTGTACTGTTGAAGGTTGGAAACCTTGATGAAAAGACTTTATAGAGTGAACCTATTGGAATCAACGGCATCATCAGAATTAAGGTAGATCCTTCTTTTTCTATAGAGAACCGGAAGCGGAAAGCGACGTAACATCTGGATGCATGTACATTATTCGGTGCGGCTCACAAAAATACCAGCACTGAACAAGCAATCTGAAAAGGCACGTCTTACCGGATGAGGTGCAGGACTACATGCTATTCGAGCGCTGAGTGTTCCTCGTAACTCATACGCAAATATCATTTATCTGTTTGTATACATGGTAGAATTTTTAATTAGTTAGCGGATTCCGACATGTCTGGTAAAAATACTGAAATTGCGGAATCTGGATAAGTATTTTTTATCAACAGAATCTCGGTAACCATCTACTTAAAGTAATTTCTTTCAATGGTTTTTATCCACATCTACATTGAACACTTGAAATAAACAATCGTGATTTTGGTTGTGTTTATTATAAGATAGGCAAGTTATTTGTGTTTTTACAGTTAATTTTTTCTCTACGGAACTTTCCCTGATACGTAATGTAAGTCAGCCGTAGGATTTCAAAGGCTTACCTCAGAGAAGTTATTAGAGTAATTTCATTTCCGCGTCTGATATAGAAGTACTGGTTTTTAATAAGGTTGGAAACTTGCAATCAAACAGGTTAATCCATAAATTGGTTTATATAAATGTAAAAATATATTACCAGCTACCATGTTTTCTGATTGTGTTTATTCAGTTCAGTGATATAAACTTTTTATAACAYTTCTAATAATCTGCAATTAATTATTAACCCCTATTTCAAAAGATTAAATTGATATCTTGTTTTGAACTAAAAGGTCTGTCATTAAACATTAAATTTAGATGATCAAGTTACTACTTTAGGAAATAAAGTTTTCAATTACCGCTTTAATAATCGGATATGCCGTAACTCAGCTGGTAACTGAGTTGGTAACACTATCGGTATCTACATAGTTAAATTAATCCAGCGAATAAACTAAAAACTCTTTGACCATATTAAAAAGAGTTCCTTACCACAAAAGCAATTTTTTAATTAGCAAACTCCTTTGCTTCCGAACTTAATTGCCAAAAAAGTGTTACCAGGCTGAACAAAAATAACGGGATTCTCTAATGGGAGTACCCAGAAATAATCAGGGATTGGCTAACTATTTTTTATCAATTAGATAAACCGATTTGCCAAATCAATCTAACATCATTTAAAGAACCAATAACTGACAATATTATTGATTCAACTGATTATTATCTACCACAAATAGGTATTTTGATAATCCACTGATCATTTTTGATATGCTTCATAGAGGATATTTGTTTTAATTATTTTTTCGATTCTGTTTTAAACTATGAGTAATTTAGAATATACAGCAAGTGAAGATAACATGAAAAAGGCTAATGATGAAGATCTTCAAAAAAGTAGGGATGCGGAATACCATCGTTCGATTTCAAAATTAGTTAAAAAAACTGARACGCGGTAWCTTTCAACATATTCCASATTTTGCAAATGGTGTCAAGAAAAACATTATGAAGATCAATATATCMTCAATGCACGAAAATTTTTATTATATTTCAAAAKTGGAGTAGCARCAAAGAAAATTCTTCGTTATAATAGAGAGATGAGTGGTTTGTTCCGGGTATATAAAAATACGTTAATTGCCTTAAAAAAATATTACTACATTCAAAATAATAAATATATGCCTCTGGAAGAACAAGAAATTTTGAGAAACTACMTAAATTACATTTATAAAAATCAAAGTGAAATAGATGATGCTGATTTCAAGGGTAAAGGATCAGATCCTATTATGATACATCTACTTTGGATGAGTTGGATCAACTTGTAATTGTACTGTCGGCATCTATTGATTTAGAAATAAAGCAAAATAAGGATTTTCTTCCGACTCGTAGAACGATAGCTGAAATTCGCCTCGGTCATTATATGGTTTTGACAGCCTCTAAAAAAGCTTCCATTCAGTTATCCGATTAAAATTTGGTTTATGTTAATAAAGAAAAGATGGGAAAACAATATGGGCCAAAGTTGAACCGAATCGCCATCAAAACTAGAAAAACCAAAACCACATGCTACACTCTGGTGGCCGCGGCTGTGAGAATTGAAAAAATAACCCACTGCCTATTTTTTTAACTAGCTTCAAATTTATATTTGAGATGGATTTTCAGTTTTGAGCAAAAGGGAACTGAACTATCACCGAACCGATTGGATCGTCAATTCTGGTATAATACTATCTTAATCAGGGGTGCAAATTCTAATAAAAATATAAGCTATACACTTCATTGGCAGTCCTCAAATAAAGCATTTAATTTTATTGGATTAGTTTTGAAATCTAAAACACACGCATCACGTAAAGTCGAACCCCAATAAGCAAAATATATTGCTGTAGAAAATAGGTAGATTGCTGATCAAGGTGAATGCGATCTTAGTGTTAAGTATAAATTATATTTATTGCCATTTAGTTTTCAATACTCGTTGTTAATGTCTGGATTTATCAAAAAACAAACAATTGAGCTTTCCAGGCATTCTATTTTAATTAAAATAATAATCCATTTAAGTTTCTACATCTGTTTCAAGAAAAAAATAAAGAACATTTCTTCAAAAACAAAGATTTAGCAGGAAACCAATTCCTGAAAGTACTAAAATACCTTGACACAATATTACCAGAAGTTCTTATGGAATTCGGACTTGAGTTTTCAAATCATTGAATCTGCAAACTATGTTTATAAATGAGAACCTGAAGAAAAAAATGTCGGACTTGAAAAAATTAAAGAAAAGAAAGATGAAGGCCCTAAAAAATCTTGCTAATAGTTACCAAGCAAATTTTCAAGCAGTAATGGCTTCTTGAGCAGTTATAAGGAGTAAAATGGATACCGTTTGCGCAAAAAATACATCTTAAATAGATATTGAAATAACTATTAGAGAAACCTTGAAAAATGTTTTTTTTGAAGCTTCAATCTCTGCAAATTTGGACACTAGCAGCATTCCCCAAATTTCTCGTAATGCTAAAACTGTGAACAATCAACATCAACCATCAGAAGAAGCTACACCCGTGTTAGTTTCACTACATACTCAAATAAAAACAAAACTTTCTATGAAAAAAACAAATGTAATATAACCCAAATAAATAGCCAAAGAAAACTTTTGAGGAGAGTTTTCAAGGTCCGGAAATATTACAATTGTTCACCAATCAAGGGCTGAATGGTATAATGCCAATACTTCAACGATATGTATTTTTCAAATGAACGAAACATATGGTTCGTCTTCGAGATCTTCAAAAACAGACAAAGAATTCTATGCCAACAGGTGGCCCATAATTTTATGTCAATTCCATTATAGATAATAAACATGTTCTAGTTGAGTCAGCCTCGGATAAATTATCATGCTTGTTTGACAGCGAGAATAATTTATCAAAGCTAGGATCCAGCGTAACATTCAAACTCAACCAAGGCAGTGGCAGTGGGCAAATATTGCCACCTGATATAAGTTCACTTTTAATACATGATTATTAGAGAAGTACGTATAATAAACATCTCTTTGTAGGATCTATCCAAATATTGTTAACWCTTATTTGAAGAATGCTTATCAATTGCTTTTGGCTTTCCATTAGACTTAGTAACTCAAAAAGTTTTTTAAATGCAAAAACCATTAGCAGCAACTTTAACAGTGTTTACTGAACTATTTGCATTATTTGAATTATTTGCATTATTTSAATTTATCCACTCATAATTTTTATTTGTTTAATTTGAAGCTTCTCATAAWTTGAAATATTTTTATTATTTAATTATTTTAAGTATTATGAATTAATTGCATTTGTTCAATTATTGGAATTTAATTTGACTAATTTATTAAAAACTAAGTGGTTTTGASTTAAGATTAACAAWTTTTATTAAATAAATCRGTCGAACTACCTGTGTTACCAATAGGGCAAGACCTGYATTTGCTTGACATGGCGAAAGARTCTTACWTCCCAGAAGGGATTCAATATGGCTGGTAGCACCTAAAACATATACCCAAAAAACTGACCAGCTATGGTTTAGSTACTACAGCATAATTCAGATGAATAAAGTAATTGATAAATTTATTGAAGGTTTTTTATTCTTGAAGTTGATTTATATTTTGAATTGATTAATGATGGATTTTACATTATAGTTTGATAAACCAATTTATTAAATAATTTCAGATCATTATTAAAGATAATAGATTTGAAGGAAATTAATAAACTTGATCAACTTAAAATTTGATAATTGAAAGTTATATTTTGAGTTGATTAATGCTGCATTTCAAAGTATAATGTGATAAACCAATTTAGGAATTTTACCGTAATGATTATTATTATTATTATTATTATTACTATTATTATTCAAATTAGTATTATCTAAATGATTTAAATTATTATATATATTCAATTCATTAGTTAAATCTGTGTTTGTTCAAGCATTTAAAATTAGAAATGGATCTGATCTATAAATTTGACTTATATTATTATTACTGATAATACTATTCGTATCATTATTGTTATTATAAATGTTATTTCATTTGACAATAGTTAAATTTAATAGATTACTGCCCATAGTTTTATTGCTTCTCGATTCAAACATCTCAGTATTAAGTAATGGTTGATCTTTTATTGCAAATGAAACAGAATCAGAAGATTTGATAGAAGAACCATTATCTGGTAAAACAATTTATTTTGTACATGTTGAAATAAAAGGGGCAGGAGTTGTTAAACAAGATTTCCAATCTGAAAATTTACTTTTAATTTTTCCTTTTGGACTTGAACTTGAATTTAAATAATTATTATTATTATTATTATTATTATTATTATTATTATTATTATTATTATTATTATTATTATTATTATTATTATTATTATTATTATTATTATTAT
>BCKQ01000007.1:855787-867818 GCA_001600695.1 Ascoidea asiatica
ATTATTATTATTATTATTATTATTATTATTATTATTATTATTATTATTATTATTATTATTATTATTATTATTATTATTATTATTATTATTATTATAATTATTATTAGTATTATTATTATTTCTATTATTGGTTGAATTATTTGTTGAAATAATAGAATTAAGATTAGCATTTGAAATTTAACTATTTGAATTTTTTTTCTGATTTTGAATCCTTTGAAGGATTATTATTATTTGAAGAATCTTCACTAAAAAAAGAGGAATTGCTATAAGTTAAATTTGATTTACAATCATACAAAGGATAAAACGGTTTTAAAATTAGATGAATTCATTTATTTGAGCAGTTAGATTGAGATTCAGATTGGGATTGATAATTAGATTGAAAGTGTTGAAAATTTATAAAATCACTATAATTACTTTTTAATAATGGTAAATTGATTGATCAATTTAACATGGAATTAATTTTAGAATCGTTTAAAGGATATTTATATAATTTTTAATTATAATTATAAGTTGCRTTATAAAAACACAAATTTTCCGGATCGAAATTATTTTGAATATAATTATTTAAATTCATTTCAACTTTACCGAAGAAATTTGTTTGAATATTAGTATCCGATTCATCATTGATATTATTATTATACCCTCCAGAATCATTATGATTATTATGATTGTAAAAAGTAATAACAGTTGTAAGATGATATAATGCAAAAGGTTTATTTGAATGATGTTCATTTGAACTTAAATTTCATGTTTATGTATGACATATTTCAGTTTCTGAATATATATGTAGTAATAAAATTTCATCATTTAATTGTATGAATTTAGKTTTAACTTTTTTAATAATATTAAATTTACATTATTAATTCTTTGTAAAAGATGAAATTTAACTTTGTGATTTTCAATTTTATATTTTTTAGTTATACCTTTAATTGTTTTATTTAATAAATTATCAGTAGTTGAAGCATTAGTTATAGGTTCCTTTGGCTGATAGTTATGAAAATGATTATTATTATAAGAATGTCAAATCATTATTAAACTTTATAGATTTGAASGAAATTAATARACTTGATCAACTCAACATTTGGTAATTGRAAGYTCATTTATATTTTGAATTGATTAATGTTAGATTTGAACTTATAATTTGATAAACTAATTTATTAAATAATTTTAAGTCCTTATTAACTGTTATTAGCYGCCATGTTTTATTATTAGAAGTTAAATTGGGATGCATTGATTTTTTAGTATTTTAAGTTKGYTTTTTTTTTTTTTATGTTTTGAAAATTTTCAATTTAATTCATTGAGAGATTTTGGTTACTATTATATTTTATAACCGTTATATTTTAAATCCGATCTCGAATCACCTTATTTGGGTCGGGAAACTTTTTTTTTAGATTTTTTTTCAATTACGAGTTACGGGTTTACTCTAGTAGCTTACCCGTCAGTTACCAAAATAGTTAATGGCTAAGGGTGTTGGTAGCTTCATGCTAGAAATAGTGTGATAATTTACAAAKTTTACGAACTTTTGTTTACCATCCTAATTATAATGAATGTATTAAAACCGGTAGTTACCAGTTAGATAAATATTATTACTAGCTTCAAACTGTTAAATTTATATCTATAGTAACAATTTTAAATATGAAAGGTTCATTGAATGCTGTTATTGTACAATGATATTAAATTTTAAATTATCCTTTTATTAAAATTGAGCAGAATTTTCTATATTACAATAGTTTGGTATGAATTATCATATGTTATTTCAAAYTAACATTTAGATCCCCTATCGAAAGCACAAAAAAGTTTCCCTGGTGAAAAATATATTTTGTCTTGAAAGAAATATGCAGTTTCAAATTCRTGAGAACTCTAACCTTCAAACCAAGCTGTTCCTTCCCTTGCTTTAWTTASTAACACCGCAAGCATAAGAACGTTAAAGAATTTGGATGAAAGTTTTATTTTCAAAAGTGACGTAGTAACTACTTGTTCGGCGTTTTMGATTCGAGGCAAAATCCATTTTTTAGCAAAGTAACTTGATTCAGCTCATCTGAAATCCGAAACCCGTTTTTTTTAATGTAGTATATCCGTTTTCATTTGGTTGTGGTTAAAAACAACCKGCTTTAAAATTTTTTATAATCTACATTAATTATATTTCAACATCTCTTAATTTTGTATTATATTTAAAACCAAAAAAGAAAACATAAGAAAATCACAATGTTTTGCTTAACAATTGTACTGGGTTATGCAATTTTTTTTTTTTTTGGTTGTGACACATATTCTACCTAATATGTTTTGAAGTACATTAGGTTCAAGCATTGTGATAAGGACTACTGAAATTGTTTGATAGTGGTATTCAATTTTATTWTAATTAATAAAAACTAATCTATCAAATCTATTTTCATTTACTATAAATTAGGTTAATATATATAGGKGCAACTGTTCMGCTTTACCATTATTAAATATCTCATCATATGATTGAAATTTAATTAATAGCAAATATTAAGTGTTRHYTTTTTTTATCGTGAGCCTTATTKTGGAGAATTTTTAACTTAAGAATTTTATTTTACTAACTTGCTAGATTTATTTTCAATAATTTAAGATGAAACATTTGTAAGGATTATATTTATAAGTTTAATGGTTTTTTGATTCTATTWCAAATGAATTATATTATTTACTAAKGTTAATAAGTATTGTAGATCAACATCTTTGTTGGAATCATGTTTCAARAAAAACAAAGAAAATATAGTCCCATTAGTTTTCTTTAAATGATTCCGGAAACAAATTKTACCAAAAAGTATTATTTTTTTATTTTATAAATCTAWGTATWTCGGGTTTGTTTTTCACTAATGTTTGATTACCTAAGTGACTCAAATTAATTTTCAAAATGTACTTATCAAAATGATGGACTTTGCCAGGGAAGCAAAWTTCACTAAGAAGCTTATTGCTACATTAAATAAYGATTATATTGATGATTACCTTCATTTKTTTCCMAAAATAAAATTATYAGTCATTTTCTTGSAGTATTATCTTCAAATTTTCTTTCTCAGTATTTTATGCATAATAGAGTTAATGGGTATAGTCTTATTACAGTCCAAAAACATAACGAAAATGAAATAAATCAAAGTGTGTTTCTGCTTTGCGAATTATTAATAAAGAAAATGTGCGGAATAAAAAAAATTCATTCATATTGTAAAAGAAAATAGGAGTAAAGGTGTTTCGTTTTACAGATYACAATCCAACTGTTGCTCTATTTCACAATTATACCAAGGAAATTGATTCAACCCCTTTGATGCTATGGTAGATGAAGCTGATCGGAAATCATGATCTTTCGGTTACTGAATATCGCTTTCATGAAAATCATCCACAACCAAAAGTTTTTTTCCTTTTTTATTTGAATCTAATAAATGACCTGTTTTAAATTGCAATCATCCTGGTAGATTTGCTGAAGGACTATTTTGTGTGCTTCAAACTTTGCCATGAATTACAACCATAAATGTAGGGCGTTTCATTCCAAAGTAAGATTTCTTCTGAAAATGAAACTATGCTTAGACACGTGTTCCTTAATAACATTTACGAACATATATAATTATCTACCCCACAACAAGTATTTATTGACATTGAGTTAAGTACCGTTAAAGTTTGGGTTTTATTTATTGTCTTACAATAAGAGAAATGTTCTTTAGAAGATCCTTTAAATTAATGAGGACGCACCATTAATCGGAAATTAAAATATGAATTCCTAGAGAGTTGGAATCGATTATGGCAGAAAATAACAATACATTTTATGGAACTGCTGTCTTTTTCTGAAGAAAATACCTAAGGGTTAAGAAAATTCCATTTAATTTAGAAGAAAGATTACTGCCAAAAATGTTTAAAAAGTGGTTGCAAAATATTTGATACTAAACTGTGCACSATCAATTAATATCKAKAACTACAATAAATATAATTCTAAGWTTGTTTCTTTATCTTTAAAGCATAATGTAAAATTCATTGTCGAATCCAATTGAACTCTAGTTCACTTATTGAAATCTAGCATTACTGAGAATCATAATGTAATCAATGGATAGTGTAATAATAAAAAAATTTAATAATGAAATATGCGATGTTAATAAAACCGCAATTCCCAAAAATATCGGTTCGAAAGCTCGTTTTTTTAAAAGATTTAAGCTATCTTCTACCGATGGCTCTACAAAAAGTAATGGCTTTAGAAAGTGATGTAACTTCAGTTTCTAGTACGGATGAAAACAAAGTATAGATATGGGAGAGAGATGGTCGTCGGGTTACTGTTCATCCCTTAAGCACTGTTCACGATGATTATTTTTCTCAATGAAAGTCGGAACGCATAGACTAAAGTTGCAACACTCCAATAGSTCAAKATTCAGACAGCTTGAATCTGATTTTTTTTATATTTCATAAAGGCTTAACTACATTCAAGCAATTACTATTTTATTACCAAATGGGACCTGGCAACTCATTCGGTGGGCATCGATGTGATAAGTATTATTTTTCAAGAATGGGTCTTTCTGAAAACCTAGAGGTTCTGAAAAATCCGAAAAGTTTGGTAAAAAATTGTGAATTTTTAGATATAAAAAATGCTTACAACTTCTGATATGCTACCAGCAGTTCAGATACGATTAATATTTTCTAAAGAATGTTCTTTGAACTTCCAGATCTGTATTAAAATACATCATTAAAAATAAAACAATACATACCGCAGACAATTAAAAAACTTCTCTGAACTCTATGAAGATTAAACGTGAGCTTGATGCTACTTTTAACTAGCGTGATTCCGGAAACTTAGAAACAAGATATAATTTAATCTGGGCTAATGTATTAGTTCCATTTTTCGTAGGAAAAATATTACGCCACTGAAACTTTTATCCGTTTAATCTGAACAAGTAATTCCTGTGGATAATGCTCACTAACACTTCTTGTGGTTGGTTCAATCTAGATCAAAGGACGTTCGACCATTTGAGATGCCTGATATTAATGAATGTATTCCTGCAATTAACGATTCTACGCATAGTAGCTCATTCAAAGGTAATGGGGACAATCACTAAATTCATCTTCATGATTCTCTTCGACTTAATTCTTTTACTCATAAATATAACATAGCAGAAGATGTTCCGTCTATAACAGGTTTTAATCCAATAAACGCACTGTTTCCAAGAATATACAGCTCCTATAGCTGTTTCAACTTAGAATTTTCTGCTAAAGGTCAGAATAGAACCCTAATTGTTGGTTCACAAGATAATTAATTTTTCGAATTCCATATAACCCTGTCTACTGTTGCAGAAAAAAACTACAGCTAATTTTGTTTTTGAGCTTCCTGTTTTTTTGATATACGGTTAATCCAAAAACTTACCAAACTGATCACTATGATTGTATTCTAATGTTCAAGTTAAGGTAGTGTCTAGGTCTTATAGTAAATTTTATTATTGACTGGTTTCCTGGGAGACAGTATTGGTAGTCACGGTTTCATCAAATCGATATGCTAGTATTTAAACAGATATACTGTTTTAAGATTTAGTTCATCTATTAAAAAAGCATAACGAAACAAAACATATTTTCACGAATTATCTAAATAGCCGAAAGTGAGTTGCAAATGATTATATGCTGGTAAAAGAACAGGTATTTTTTCTGAAAAGATCACTGTTTGTTTAACAAACTTAAATGGTTGACTTAGTAGTAAATTTTAATGTTATCTTCATTATTTAATAATATTTCTCAATATGCTTACTGATCATAGTACTATAGGTACGGTCGAAAAATCCCACAATAAATATAATGCAGACTGGTCAATGTTTAGTCAGGTTGTACTATGTGATTAAAGTTTTATGCCTGGTGACACATATATCAAAAATCTTTGGAGTAAACTTTGAAATAGTAATAAAGATAAATTTTTAGAAAATAATTCTGGTACTATTGATMACAACAATTATAAGCCAGATTTTCTATTCTATTCTAACTTTTCYGAAACAGCTAATAATTCTAATAAATGGAAAAACTTATTCTACGGCCAGGCCTTCATCATTTCARTACCTCTCAAGTAATTAAGTCCCTTAAATAAATTGAAGCAAATAACTATGATTCATATATAACATACTGCTGTTCAATACTATTAGAGTATGCTGCTGGTGTTAGCGTAACTGGAATTGATTAAATACCACACAATTATGAATTATTTGGGTTTTCAGATTTTAGCACTATTCATATTTTGGYAGTGTCCTATTCTAGTAATTGCCACGATTCCAGGTRATAACCCATCACGTGATATTAGTCTAGTGGCTGCGGCTTGTTGTTCGGAATTTGGCTAYAGCTTAGTAGTGTAATCCATCGTCACAACACCTTAGTATTATAAATACAACGGGACCAATGAATACCACTTTTGGATAGTGTCTGGGAGCTCCAGTATCAATGYGCAATCGGGTGGTACTGGTTTTCTCGTTTCTATGTTAAAGTAGTGCTCTAAACTATGGTGGCTAACTTAACAGTGAGTATAGAATACCACCTATATTTGGYGACATGTAACATAGAGGTAGTTACAGTATTCGCGAGTTAAAATTTTTGYTTAACATTCGTAAGAACCACTRMCCACCACAGTATTATGTAAGTGATTATTCAATCACGAACACCGGTGCTTSATTGCTGGATATTYKAGGCACCGGAGCGATACACGACCGGACAAGAGAACTAGTTTCAGGTGTCAGTTACTGACTGTACGAAGTAACTGTTGATTCAYAGTTTTCTCTGACCGACCAGTATGCGCCAACAGAAAACGTGACGTCGGCGCATGATTACTTGTTCTCGGAAACGAAGGGTTTCTCATGCGGCTTGATTACGGCTATTGATCACAGATTTGCCGCCAGCAGTGATTGTCTACCACCCTTTTATTCGCTCATCTGAAGGCCGATTTTACCAACTGAAGGAAGAACACTTAAAACACTTGTTTGATCTATCTATTTGTATGTATAGAATACAAACCTATAGTTTGGGACTAGGCAATGTAATCTCATCCAAAAATACTCCAGGTAGGAAGCAATATCTTGCTTAGTTTTGGGTTCGCAAATTTCCAGGCGTTTGTTTTACGTACGATAAATAGCTACCAAAAATGCAGAGATATGGATTTTGGCGAGCAACGACCACACTAATATAAATACACATTGATTCTTAAAGAGTGTTCTATATATTATTTTATAACCATTAAGAAAAATATGATGAAGAATAATAATAAAATTCAGCGTTACTCGTAAAAGGTTATTTGATTGGATACATGCTAGTTGATAGCAAACTTATTAAAAGGACTCTATTCAATGTTTAGAGTACTGTTGACGGTGTTGGTACGATTGTGACTAGTTTACAACATCCCCATAAAATCGTTTTGCAAAATCAGGAAGTTGTTCCTAACCGGTAGAATTATGCTGAAAATAATAGTAAAATAATTTTTCTATGTGTAAATTAATGTTTTGGCAACATTAATCCTCAAAAATCATAATTTAAAATTAATTGATTACACTCAAATTTAGAAGTAAATCCTCAATTTATTATGTTGATAACAGGAGAGAATCAATCGACCTTAATGCTAATAATCAGGAAAATCTTAAAATTTGTCAAAAGTACTTTCGTTATGAAATAGGCCAAACAACTAATACAAATACAGTAATAACTTCCAATTGAAGAATTGGTTCTAGTAGCAAGTCAAATTAGACTTTTTGAACCAATAAGTACCACCACTCGCTTACGTATCCTTTATTGGAAATAAATTGTTCTTCTTGTTGATAAATTTACAATTTTTATTTAGGCCACAGCTATAGAGTGGAAATTTGAGTCTGAAGTTAGTTACCCTTCGTTATGAATAATTTAAAAAATACATGGCAATATAAATCTTGATTCCCACAAAATGATAAACAGGCCGTTTTTGGCAAAAAAGTATAGTAGATCATCATTTTGAATCTACGGAATCCTTTAAACTATTCAAGTATTCAGAGTGAAGTTTGTAATAAATTATTGATCTACTTCCTCAATTAGTTGATAGTTTAGCTTTGCTTTCTACTTCAATTACTTCTGTTTTACTTAAGACTGTTAACACACAACTACTTGTTTTCTGTTTTTCTCTTTCTTTTACTGTTTGCTAACCGTAATATTTGTCATGTGCCTCGGCTCTACTGTGACCGTTCTAATTATTTGCATTGTTTGGTTCTTCTCAGATCACATGTTTGCGTGGTCACCTGCTTGGCACGGGGGATGCAAATACTTTTTGTTTTTCGTCCAGTGAAAAATTTTCACTTCAATGAAAACTTTTCACTTGTCTGAAAACTTTGTACTTGCTCAATTACTTTGGCAATTGTTCGCTCAATTGAAATCTGCTGCTGTTTTGCAAAGTTCTTTCCAGCTTTGCTAATTTTACATAAATAGCTTTCTTTTCCTGTTTTATTTGCTTTATTTCTTTTAAGTTCTTTCCAGCCTTGCTAATTTTACATAAATAGCTTTCTTTTCCTGTTTTATTTGCTTTATTTCTTTTAAATTTTTCTTTTTCTTTCTTGACAGAAAAATATATTTATTTTATATATATTAATTACCTCAATTATTTATTTAATATATTATTACAAGTTATAAAATTGATTAGATTTCCAATCTTTGCTTTCCACAATGTTTATGTTTCCTGATGGTTTTGACATTGGCCATGAAGACTTTAAAGAAATTGTTGCTCAAGTTCAATGAATTAAAATTGATATATATTCTATTGGTACTGATTATCCTTTATTCAAGAAATGGTTTATKAAGAAGCTTTCTWATTAYGTTGATTTTGSTGGTGATGATTTAAATTCTTTTTCTAATGCAAMTGGTGTTAATCGTTYTCCTMGGAGACTTGCTGGTGTTGTTGAAGCTSTTATCAAAGTTGGTTATAATGCTTCKTTTYTTAAAGATTATGATGATGAAAAYGGTATTKAAATWTTGAYTAAGCTTAATGTTAAATATGCKGTTCTTGGTAACTTTGATAAAATTAAATTGTTAAGAAGCTTTATTAATCCAAATGTTGTTGCTTCTTCTGATAAAGACTTTAAGAAGCAGATTAAACTTATTGTTGCTCATTTTCCTGTTTTTGCTTCTATTGCTCCTTATGTTGCTCTTTTGAAGTTAAATTCTAAATCTACTGCAAAATATTTGAGAAATAACTAACTCTCTGGTAAAGTTCTGATGTTGTTGGTGCTTTAGAATCTAAAACCATTGGTGATATCTTTATAGACATTCGTGAATTAAGAGATGAAGGTTTAATTGATACTGATGATAAAAGTGATATTATTAATGATGATTCTGATGAAGTTAATTTGATGCTTAGCAAAATCAAATGCTTCAATTGTGGTGCTTATGGGCATTTCTCTAAGAAGGGCAAGAAACCAAAGAAGTTGAAAAAGTTTGAACATGTTCAGCTCATTGAAGTTGCTGATGATTGTGGTGTTTCAATTGATAAAAATGATGTTGCTTCTGATACTGACGAAATCAATGTTGTTTTACATGAATTTGATATTCGTCCCTCTGATACTACTGATGCTGCTCTTGCTGTTTCTAAGGTTGGTGAACCCTGTCCCTTGGTACCTAGAACGGCCTCATATAGAAGTGATCTGAAATTTCAGGATGCAATGCTTGAACATCAGACCTCATCTTTTGGTGATATATATGCAGTAGCTAAAGGTTGCAAAGTCCATTGTGATGCGCTTAAGTCGGAGACTGAGATGAAAATGAAGGCGACGGTAATGCCTGACCCACCAAATGGGGCGAATCTCTGATGATCAAAGGCCCACTTAATACTGGTTTATCAATGTTGCAAATTCAAGAAGAAGTCAATCTAGTAGATTCCTCTTCCAATGCAAACTTTGTCTTAGATACTGGTGCTTCAAATCATGTTGTCAACTCAATCGAGTTGCTTGCAGACCAAAGAGAATCAAACACTTTGGTGAAAGGAATCAAAGGACGACAGATATGCAAAACTGAAGGTACTGTTAAAATTGGATGTCTTCAACTCAATGATGTGAAGTTGTTACCCAATGCTCCTAGAAATATCATTTCCATGGCAAAGCTATCAGAAAGCGGTTACAAAGTTGAAATTAAGGACAAATTGTGTTCAATTTATCATCAAGAGAAGCTTATATTTCAAACAGTTAAACAAAACTATTTGTGGCATTTGGACCCCAATGATGTTTCTACTATAATGGTGTTTAATGCTGATACTTCTACAACTACTGATTCAGGTGCTCAAACTGCTGTTTGCGATGAAATTCTTCAATTTCACAAAAACAACGGACATTGCTCGTTTAACCAATTAAAGTCATTGAATCAATCTGCTGAAGTCAAATACCTCGATAATGACATTCATGCTGCTTTGACGAGATGTCAAGCTTGTGTTTCAATTGTACCTAAAACTACAATTAGAAAGTCAAAAGAAGCTAAAAACTTGGTTACTGGTGAATACATCGTTGCTGATCTAATTGGTCCCATTAACAACTCTTATGGATTGATTGTAACTGAAGTTAATACGGACTTTGTTGTTGCTCATGTTCTTACTTCTAAGTCTCAAGCTACTGACAAACTAATTGAATCTCTCAGGATTTTCGAGAAGTTGCTTTCCTTGACCAACAAATCACTTTGTTTTGTGAAAACTGATAATGAGTTCAAAACAAATGCATTCAAATCATTTTGTTCTGCAAACGGTATTATTCATGATGCGACTGCTCCTTATTCATCTTATCAGAATGGAAAGTCTGAAAACATGAATCGTCAAATAGAACACAAGTTGAAACAGTTGCTTGCTGATTATAATATTGCTGATACTTATTGGAATTTTGCTTTCCATCATGCTGTTTTTCTTCACAATTACTTGCCCTTCAATTTAAATGGAAAATCTCCTTCGGAGCTGCTCAGAGAAATCAAGAAAACTGTTACAGTTACTGCTCTCTTTGGATGTCGTATCTATGGCTTTAATCATAGTGTTAGGCAAAAGGTTTTCAAGAAAGACGTTTCTGGAACGTTCTTTGGCTTCAATAAAACTAATAAGATTGCTTTTATTCTAGAAGATGGCACTGGTAAAATAGTCACATCCAGTTCATTTAGGTGCTTAACTGATGTTTATTCATTCAAGTTACACAATCATGTTGTGGTTACTGACACTGATGTCCAACCAATTACTTTTGGTGGCTCTCCAGCTTCTTTCTCAGCTGCTTCTCTTAATGATTCTAACCCTTCTGCTACTGAAAATACTGTTGCAGTTAGACCTTCTAGTAACGATCCTGCTGACATTGATATGACTGATAACAATCAAAAGTCAACAAACTGAAGAAGATACTCAAGATGTTTCTCTTGATGAAACTAGTGCTCCACCTGAAATGCAGGAGGATTGCTTAAATGACGCGTCCAATTAGAATATTTCAAGTAATTCAATTCAATCTGCTGTTGAATCAACTACTCCTTCTATTATCAAATCAACTTCATCTTTAATTTCCAATTCTGTTGTTATTACTCCTCGGAGAAGAAATAGGTTTCGCATTGGAAAAGCTTCTAATCAAGTTTACAAGATGAAACTAAGACCCAAAAGACATATTTCGTTGCAAATGAAAGATAACCTCAATTTGCTTTCAAACAGCTGTAATGATCTAAATACTGTTATTCAACTCCCTAATAAAATAAGATTTCTATAAAAGATAATTAATAATAATAATGATTAGTATATATTAAAAGATAATATATAAAAGTTATATTAAAAATTCTTAAAGATATAAAATAAAATAAAGAAAAATAATTTTGAAAAGTAAGGGAAAAACAACCTCTATTTATACCATTTGAAAATGTATGAGAAGTGAAAATCTGAAAGTTCAGAATTTCAATTTCACATACTAAACTTCAAABACAGTAGTTAAGCAATGGAATCTTCTAGAATCTTTTTCACAGAAGGTTCTAGAAAATTCGAGAAACTTCTAGTAACAAATAGAAAGCAGCATATAAGAGCAAATAAGAAAGCATAACGACAAAGAAGCAAATAGAATGT